>CAJVPV010000496.1:0-21465 GCA_910591835.1 Acaulospora morrowiae | reverse complement strand
TAGAGGGACATACTAGGTATGTTAATAGTGTGACTTTCTCACCTGATGGCACCCAACTGGCATCGTGCAGCGATGACACGACGGTGCGTCTGTGGTCAATCGAGAATTTAGATCAGAATCCACGCATTATAGAAGGACATACCGATTGGGTCAGAAGTGTGACCTTCTCACCTGATGGTACCCAACTGGCATCGTGCAGCTCAGACAGAACGGTGCGTCTGTGGTCAATCGAGAATTTAGATCAGAATCCACGCATTATAGAAGGACATACTAGTTATGTTAATGGTGTGACCTTCTCACCTGATGGTACCCAATTGGCATCGTGCAGCTCAGACAAGACGGTGTGTCTGTGGTCGATCGAGAATTTAGATCAGAATCCACGCATTCTAGAAGGACATACTGATGTCGTTTTGAGTGTAACCTTTTCACCTGATGGCACCCAACTGGCATCGTGCAGTGGAGACAAGACGGTGCGTCTGTGGTCGATCAAGAATTTAGATCTGAATCCACGCATTCTAGAAGGGCATACTCGTGATATTAATAGTGTGACCTTTTCACCTGATGGCACCCAACTGGCATCGTGCAGTAATGACGAGACGGTGCGTCTGTGGTCTACGGTATCTGGTAACTGCGTAGCTATTATATACTTTCCCGGAGTAATTACTAGTCTGGATTGGAAGAAAATAAAAGCGTGTGACCTTTTATTAACGGGCGGCTCAGATAAAGTTGTTCGTTTGTGGCATGTAAAAAGAATAGATGATCAAACGTCGCAAGTCGTTTTACATTGGACTTCACGTCAAAATATATTATGGATTCGTAAAGCATGTATTCAAAATGTGAAAGGTTTGGATTCAATGAATATACGCCTTTTAAAACAAAGATGTGCCACTGAAGACTCGAAAGTTTAACAAAAACGACTAAGCTTAAGTCGAAATTATTAACAGTCTTATTTTGATACTCTAACTAGCTATTATAAATAAATTAATATTTATAATTATACTATTAAACCATCCCTTAATAAGAATGATTTAAATGTACATAATTTTTACGATCGCCTCAGATAATTAGACGGGTTAATGTATTTTGGATTACATCATAGGGTTTCGCAAAAACATTACGTCGATCACTTTCCTTCTTATTCCCTGTTGCTCGATTTATTAACTTTTGCCCTCTTTATTTGCTTTTTAATACCACCCTTTTATAAATTTATAAATGCAGCAGGCCGTTTAATTATTACCACAATGCCATTTAATTTATGTTTACAATGCTTACTCACTATATAAATAACGAGAAAGCAAACGAGCAAATTTTTTACAGGCATTTATTTTGGGAGTTTTAAAGCTTTAGGGGAGGGAAGGATATTTTATAGTAGCCAACAAATAAACCATGAAAACACATATCTTAAATTATGATGGGCCCTATCATAAAATGACATAATAACGATTAAACTGGTTATTTGATTGGATTTGAAAACGCGTTAGTTCGTTGTTTACTTTCAAAATTCACTTTTGATTTGTAATTGATTCACGTGTTACAAAATTTAATTAGATATTAGAAACGTTACAATCACATTTTCTTGTTGCGATTGAGCTCTAGTTTTGAGACGATTTTGCTCTGGCTGGTTCTGAATACTTGCTAACCTTCTTTCAACCAAATTTTAGATTTTTTTGCTAGAAACATAAGCTCCGAATTTTCTATTAGCCGAATTAACGAAATTACAAGTACAGTATATTGAATAATAAGCAACGTGATGCGTTTATGATTTGAGGCTTGAAATTTATTTAATAATCGTAATATAATGGTTTTTCTCTTTTTGTGTTGGTACTAACTTACACTGCCAACTCTAATCCTGTCTTACAAGAAAATCGATCATGAGCCTTTGGGGAACCAGAATTGTTATGGGGAAAATCAACAGAAAGATTTTGGTACCGGAACACAATGGGACCCGTAATATTTACAAACAAAAAGAAAAGGCACAGGAGACTATATAAGCGAAGAAAAAGAGAAGAAAAAAAGACGAGAGGTTCGTCTTATGGTGCCCTTTTTTTCTTTCGAGTTGTTTCCCTCGATATTTTTATTAAATACAATTATTTCTTTAGTAAAAAAGCTTATGGATATTCTAATATATTGGCGGCTACAACTGTAAATATTTTGATGGGTTGTTTTACAGATTACGGACAAAAGAGACTCGAAAGACATATGAATTAACTTTGGCATTCGTTCATCAAAACCTGTTTGATATAATTTGAAGTGCTACAGGTGATATCCTGAATGTTCACCGTCATTCATGGCATAATCTGTTACTTTTTAATTAACTAACTTCGCAAATCTATCGAATGCAATAATATCATGACAATTTCAATATTTTTTTTCTTGTCAAAATAGATAATAAACTTAAAGTTGTAGTATTTGATGAAGGGGAAGAAGAATTTGGAAGATAAGAAGTTGAGTCTGAAGAAGATGTCGATGAAGGTTTTGTGGAAGCATTGACAACAGTGTATTAGGCATTGGTCAAGTTGAGGATAAAGAATATTGAGTTTCGTTTAGATGAAGAAAGAAGGGTTCCGAACTGCTGTTGGTCCGGATATTGCCATATCAAAGAAGGTCACTCACTCACTCACTGGTGTATAGGCTTTACAAAAAATATTTCTACATAATATTGATGCTTTCTAGCTTTAACTTCTAATACGATTTACTATTCAGATCCACATACCGCTCGAGAAAAGACGGCGAATATCATGCAAATACTTTGATCAGACAGCAATATCCGTGACCGAAAAAATGATAATGCCAAAATGATCAATATATTGACAAGAAATAGGGAATTAGCTCTATAGTGTACGAGACCTACCAAAACTGGGACTGACAACGCTAAGAGACAAATTATTGAACGTGAAATTTACGAGAAGAATTAGATAAACCAGGGCTAGCACATCTAAAAGTACAATTCTGTGTAATTTAAATATGAGAATATGAGGTCTGATATAAAGAGATTTAATTTTTTGAGTTTCGGTTTTTTTTTCGGGTTTCAATATATTTTTTTCGTGCTTCTATTTTTTAGGCTTTGGGATTTTTTTTCGGTTTTTTTTTATTTTTTCAGGAATTCTTTTTCTGATTTTCGGGGAGTTTTCGTTTTTTTTTAGTTGGCTTTTTTCCGGTTTTATTAAAATTATTTATTTGATAAATTGTCATTAATTAAATAAAAAATAAACAGTTGATATAAATGAATTTATTTTAAGCTTAATTTCGTTTTAATGTTTTGTTTGAATTTAAAGAATAATTTAATTTTAATTAATTAAAAAGTTTGATTTAAATATAAATCTTGATTTTAAAAATAAATGGCAATTTTAAATATAAATATTTAATTAATTTAATTAGTAAAAGTTTGGTTTATATTTAAAAATACTTTAATTTAATACTTGATTAATTAAGTTTAGTTTTTAATTAATTAAATATTAATATTATATTTTTCTAAATTAAATAGAATTAAATAAATAAATTTTGTTATACAGTCTGGTCCAAAAAAAACCAGAATTGATTTTTTTTTAATTTGATAAATAATAATTTAAATTAGATATAGTTTTTAATATATATTATTAATAATAAATGAAATAATATATAAACTTTTATCCATGTTCATTTAGTAATTTATTTTAAAATATCATATTAAAAAATTTTTATATAAAAAATTTTTTTATTTGGAAATAATAAAATCATCTAGATTCTTTCTAATTCATTAAGTTTTTTTTATAATAAACAATATCATATTTTATATTATTTTAATATTAAATGTTAAAAATAATTTTTTGAGACTTTATATCAAAAGAGAATAATAACAATATAATAAATATTGAAATATGTTACTTACATTGTGTAATATTTCTAAAATATTTTTAAACTTCTATTTAAAAAAAGATATAAAAATATTAGTGTTTAATAAAAAACTAATGATTATAATTTATTAAAAAATCTTGATATTTATTATATTAGTTTTGCTACTAAGTAGCAACAGGCTTGCTGTTTTTCATTATAAAATAATGTTTTTACGCAATTTTGTATTTTATTTTATTTTATTTATTGTAATTTATTATATAATACTAAATAATAAGTAATAAATTTGCCAAGTTTGTGAAACAATATAACTTTTATTGAACAAGTATTTAGTGGTTTGTACCAAATGTTACTTTATTATTATTATGTTAATACTTCATTTTATAATTTTTCTTGCAGCACAAAAAATAAATGAAATAAAAGAATAATAGATATAAGAAAATAAAAATAAATTAAATAAATTGAAGTTGAATAGTTGAATATAATTTTCCCTTTTGTATGCCTTTTTGACTATCAATATCATGGTGATATAAATTTTCAATAAGATTTTCATGTCATGTTTTTTCTTTTAAATTACTAATATTAAGACTTATTTATAACATCCATCCTATACTTTTAATCAAATATTTGTAATCATAGTATGGAAATTACTAATCAAAATTTCTAAGTTTGCTGTTATAGAAATTTTGACTTTATTGCTCATAAAACAAACCTCTTATATTCTCAATATTCGCTGAGCATCGTCGGGAGCCAGCAATATAAACAATTGATTAATCTAGTCGCTCGGTTACTAAAACGATTGTTATTACCTTGCATCGCATTATTCAGAATTAATAACAATATTGTTCAAAGTTTTTTTTTTCCAATCGCTTTTATTTTAAGATCCGCGGAATCACAATGACTGCACATACTGTATATTTAACTCGTTTTTGTTGCTATTACTTAAGTTCATTATGAAAAACGTAATATTTTAATTTCCTCAAGCTAATTAATATTTTCTTTATATTTTATTTACAAAAAACTAAAATGTTTATAACTTAAACTAGGCAGAAAATTTTAGAGTATGTACTTATGTTTTTGTTTCACCAGTATTTTTCTTGCTGGTTCTCCTACATTATTATCGATTAAATTTATATTGGTTGGAATAAAATCTACGTTAAGTGCCTTAGTCAATGCTATTGCTACCGATTCTCCTATATGATGTGCACTTATATGTATATTAGTTAGGGTATTATTCTTGTTTAAGGCCTCGATCAGCGCTTTTCCTATCGATTCTCCTATATAATCAGCACTTAGATATAGATTTGTCAGAGTGATATTCTTGCTTAGTGCCTCAGCTAGTGCTTTTCCTGCCGATTCTCCTATTTCATTTATAAATGCATTTAAATTTGTCAAGGTGGTATTCTTGCCTAGGGCTTCGGCCAGTATTTTTCCTGCCGATTCTTCTATTCTATTTATACGTATAGTTAAATTAGTCGGAGTTGTATTCTTGCTTAATACCTTGGCTAGTGCATTTCCTGTTGATTCGTCTATTTTATTGTCGTATAAGCTTAAATTGGTTAAAGTGGTATTATTGATTAATTCCTCGGTCAGTGCTTTGCCTGCCACTTCTCCTATTTTATTTTCATCTATGTGCAGACTGGTTAGGGTTGTATTCTTGCTTATTGCTTCAGCCAGTGCTTTGCCTGCAGATTCTCCTATTTTATTATTATTCAAATTCAATTCTTTCAGGGTGGTATTTTTGCACAGTGCCTCGGCCAGTGATTTTCCCGCTAATTCACCGATTTCATTATAGCTCAAGTTTAAATTTATTAACGCGGTATTTTTTCTTAGTGCCTCAGCCAATGCCTTTCCTTCCAGTTCTCCTATATAATTTGTATTCATGTCTAGATTAGTCAGGGTGGTATTTGTACCTAGTGCCTCTGCCAGTGCTTTTCCTGCCGATTTTCTTATTTCATTATTACTCAAATTCAATATTTTCAAGGCGTTATTCCTACTTAGTGTCTCAACCAGTTCCTTCCCTGCCGATTCCCCTATTTTATTTCCGCCTATATCTAAGTCGGATAGGATTGTATTCTGGCTCAGTGCCTTGGCCAGTGCCTTACCTGTCAATTTACCCAACTCATTATAGCTTAAGTTTAAGTTAGTTAAGGTGGCATTCTTAATTAGTGCCTCGACTAGTGTTTTTCCGGCTGATTCTCCTATTGTATTTTTACCTATGTTTAAAAATTTTAAGGTAGTATTATTGCTTAATGCATTGGCTAGAGCTTTCCCTGCAGATTCTCCTAATTCATTACTATGTAAATCCAATTTTATCAAGGTGAAGTTTATACTTAGTGCCTCGGCCAGGGCAATTCCTGTAGATTCTCCTAGATAATTTGAACTTATATCTAGATCAGTCAGCGTGGCATTATTGTTTAGTGCCTTTGCCAATAATTTTCCTGCTGACTCGCCTATTTTATTATTATTTAAATTTAATTTTGTCAGGATAGTATTTTTGCTTAGTACCTTAGCCAGTGCTATTCCTGCCGATTCTCCTATTTTATTACTACTCAAATTCAACCCCGTTAGGGTAATATTATTGCATAATGCTTCAGCTAGTTCTTTTCCTGCTAAGTCTCCTATTCTATTTCCACATAAATCTAAATTTGTTAGAGTGGTATTCTTACTTAATGCCTCGGCCAGTGCCATTCCTACTGATTCCCCCATTTCATTATTATTTAAATTTAATTCTTTCAGACTCCTATTCTTGCTTATCGCCTCGGCCAGTACTTTTCCTGTTATTTCTTCTATTCTAATATTGCTAATATTTAATTTAGTTAATTTTTCATAATCTAGCAAAGACTCTATTTTCATTGGATTAATCAATATCAACCTTCTCCAGCAATTAGATGATAATTTGAATAAATTTAATTCATGGTAGACTTTTCCCAAGCCCAATAATGCATCTTCGTCATTTGGTTTAATTTTATCTGCATTTCTATAACAATTTAATGATTCTTCGTAATTTTCAAGTGAAAAGTTAATGTTTCCACATATTAATAAAGCAATCATATTATTAGGCTCAAAAGTTAATGCCTTTTTAATATCTTCTAGTGCATTTTGTAATTTTCCATATTTGTAATAAATTTTGCTCCTCTTTATATAGGCTAATGACCTTTCGGGCTTTAAGCTTATTGCGTACGAGTAATCTTCAAGTGCCCTGGAATACAATTTAAGCTTTTTGGAGTGACTTGCTCTTCTGCATCTAATAGAATAACTATGTGGATAGGTTTCTAACGCACGTGTATACCACATAATTGCCTCTAAATGGTTGTTGTTTTTTTCTGCTTCAACTGCTTTACGATATGCAGGATCTAAATTCTTTGGCCTTATTTTATTAAAAAATTTTTTTGTAAGCGTATTAAATCCTGGTATTCCATATGAATGTAGCTTATTCAACTTTAGAAAAGTTTCGTCTTTAAAGTCGTACTTGGAATTTGATGGCACATGACTGAGCTCATATGACGTATCAAAATATCCCGCTTCTTCTAGTCGACTGTGAAGTCCTTTAAGAATAGTATTTTGAGGGAGATTAAAAATAGAATTCTGTTTTATTAAAGTTCGACATATTGGACATTCAAATTTCTTGTCTTCGAATTGTAACATCAATTTCCATTCATCAACTGCAAATCTACTAATTGAATGTCCGCACTCCAAAACATAAAAATCTCCAGTGATTTCTTTCATTATTGGACAGGTTAATCCTTCGGCTATTATATTTAATAATTCAGAATCTACCTTTGGTCTATCCTGATTTGGAATCATTTTTTCCTTTCCCTTTTTAGACCTATTTGTTAATACTTTGCAAATATCATTATCGACTTCAACTTTCTGTTTGATATTGTGAATTAAAATATCATCATTCATATTTTCCATAGATAGCTTCTTTCTATAAATTTCCATTTCAACTTCAATTGCCTCATTAAATTGCTCTGCATCAATGTATTGTAATCTAAACAATAATTCTAAAGCTTTGCATCTTATAAAGTTTTTATTAACTTTTTGCAGGGCTTCGATACATATGTAATAGCATAAAGCCAAAGAAACTTTCTGTGAAGTTTTGCTGATCACACCTTGCATCAAATCGAGTAATCCGAATAATAATAAATATGACAAGGAAGTTGGCTTTTGTCCACTAATTATGTCTATGAATTGGAATTCATCATCTAGAATTTCGTAATCTGCATGTGATATTTTAGAATATTCGTCGAACACATGCTGCCAAATAATTTCCAAAAGCATTAATTCTCCATTTTTGTATAATTGTTGTTTATTTTCATCTTCGGTTAATGTTGATAAAGCATAATTAATTGCTAGCACCTCACGCCATGTAATGTACCAATCAGAAATAGGATACGTGAAAGAAAGCTTTTCTTTTAAAATTGGAGCTAAGATATTAGGAGTGACTATTGATAAAACTTGTTGTGCTAGTCTAGTAAATTTTGAAGAAGGAAACGTTTCATTCATATTATAAAGAGTATCCCTTATATGAATAAGAAGGAAATTAACATTATAATTACATAAAATCATATTATGATTATTAGAATTGCTATTATATTTAAATCCGTTCTGTGCGGGCTTTGACGAATCATAATGGACTTTTGCAAATTTTATTAAGCTCTGGTGCAATTTATCTCGAAAGTTCGTTCTAATATAAATATTCTCATAATAAGCTCTTTCTAAAACCGCAAAGTAAGTCCTGAGATGTAGCTCTAAATGAGAACTTGTGTTCTTGTCACAAAAATTTTCAAATGATGTATCGTCTGATATTTTCTTGAGTGCCATTATTAATACATCCGACGATATCTTTACTTTGTAATTTTCTGCTAAACTTTTCAGGCCACATAAATTATCAGTCACGCTCAAATCCTCAATAAACTCATATACTTTGACGTTTCCTAATTCTATTATATTAATAATTGTGTTTAAAAGTATAATTATTCAGTAAGAGTTAAGTATATTGCACTGATAAAGTAAATAAAAATCTAAAATACCTGTTGAGCCTGTTTCTTTTTCCCACATAAATACTCGATCTCGACCACGTCTTTTAGCCTCGTATAAGGCTTCATCTGAAATTTTACGCAATTCCTCAAAAGATTTTACCAATGAATTCACTTCTGCAACTCCCATACTAAGTGTAACATTTAATTTCTTTCCTTCGTAAATAAAAAGGTGGTTTTTAACTGAGGCTCTAATTTCTTCGGCAATTATATAGGCTGATTTGGCGGTTGTATTTCTAAGAAGTATATTAAATTCATCTCCGCCGTATCGTGCAAAAATGTCTTCAGGACGAATATGCTGCATTCTAACTAAATTTACCAACTCATTTAAAACATAGTCTCCCGCTTCATGACTATTTTCGTCGTTGATTTTTTTAAAATAGTCTATATCAAAAAATATAAAGCTCAACAACAATCTTTTTTCATCAATATTTTTAAATTCCTCTTCCACGGTTCTCTTTAAGTAGCTCGCATTATAAATCCGTAGTTTAGGGTCTAGACGATTTTCATATTCTCCGGCTGGAAAATATTGAAGAATACAATTTCCTATTTGAATTAACTCTTTTTTTTTTAAATAATAGGTTTCATGAGTTTTAAGTCTACGACCATTGATAAAAGTTCCAGATGATGTGTCCGAATCTATTATTGAAGTTCTTCCGTGACGTTTGATAATTTTGGCGTGTTTCTTTGAAACATCTTGATCCTTAATAATAATATGATTTATAGGATCCCTTCCGATTAAAGTTTCAAATTGACCAAGAAAAAAACATTGACCTTGCGGCGAGCCCTGAATAACAATTAAAAACGCTTCATCCTCTGTCATTAGACATAAATTCTCTCCAGGGTATATTTCTGGAATATGTTTGGAATGTTGATATACATGTTTGAAGTTAATAGTTTCAAGATTACGGTTGACCTCATCAACCGATGGTCGCTTTTCAGGAATTTCATTCCATAAATTACAGTAAAGTTCTTTGTAATCTACTGGTGTTCCATCAATAGGACTTTCTCTAGTTCCTGATATAAGTATTTCCGCCAAAATTTCTTTGTTTAACTTATTTATATTACTAAAAGGAGGAACGCCACTTGATATTTCCCAAAATAAAACTCCGAGACTATAAGCATCTGATTGTTGATCTTTTTTATCATATGACAAAAGAAACCGTGGATCTACGTAGATTATTAACTCCCGGTCAAAATATTCCAAATACTCACCAGATTCAAAACATTCGTTTGTTTTATCAAGAGATATTGAGAGCTCAAATCCTGTAATCATCAATTTATCGTTATATACGAGAATGCTTTGGGGATTCTGTTAAATTTTGTGAAATTATGAGTTAGGTAAATAATACTTCAATCTTATGTAAAATTTTAAAAATAACCAACCAAATTACAATGGACCATATTTGCACGGTGAATATAACAAATGCCATTGGAGATATCTTTTGCCATTTCTACTTTTTGGAGCCAATTTAATTCCTCGAAATTTTTTTGCAAATAAGTCTTTAGATCTTGACCATACGTGCATTGAAGTACAATACAATAAACATTCAGTGATGGTTCTAAATAATCAAATGCAAATAATTTGAACAATCTGCGATTTTTAAAAATAAAACCCGAACTATGTGTATTTAATAATAAAATATATAATACCTTTGCTGATTCCTAAAAACCTAACTATATTTTCGTTATCAAATTCATTTACTCTTGTTAAATTTTCAACCTGTTTATTTAAAATTATCAATTACATAAAACAACTTAAAGGCGAAAATATTTCTATCAATAAGGAACGTACTTCTCTTATAAAATTTCTATAATATTCGTCTTCATTTTTATATCGATTGTCTCTTAAATATTTGATAATAACGTTGCGACATAATCCTATTTGACAAGCCCTTTTAACGTCTGTGAACGATGTTGTAGAAATATGCTCGATTTCGCTAAACGAATTGAAATCATAAACCGTCATATGATTACTACTAATAGCATCTTCAATCCATCCTTTACGAGTTGTAGGCGAGTCCATTTTTAGTTAATTAAACTACGAATTCTGTACAGTACTGGTTGATTATATACTAAAGTACATATGTGGTGTAACTGTAACAAAAATTCTGAGGATCTACAACTAACGAGTTCTGTACTACAGCATACCAATTATTGGTTCTACAATTAAACCTACCAATACAGCAATAAAATAGATTATACAGACGTTTGGTCACACGCTGTGATTTTTTTTTTGTAAAATCTTTAAATTTATTGGCTTGTGCATATCGTGGGCAAAACTGTATCCGTATTTGAGTTAATTAAAGGTTTAAGGTTGACCTCTAATTTCTTAGAAAATGTTGATTTAGATACTCCTAATACAGCACGTAACATGTAAAGTGTGTTGACTCGGGCCTTATCCTGTGATTAGCTCTTGCTAATTTACAATATTTATTTTATCACGCAATTTATAAATACAGGTAAGTGCAATTTTTAGATAGTAATTCACAAATAAAAATAATGCTATTTATTTTATATTATTGTTTTTTTTTATATTAATTAATTACAGTAATCAGTTGTTTATATAATTTTTGATCGATTTATCTAATGTGTTTTTACAGTATAATGCAAAAACTTTGAAAAAAATTTTTTTTTTTGACAATAAAAAATTTAATAATTTTCTTGCCAATTTGGAAAATTCCGTTATAGATTGTTCGAATCATATGCTTAGATTTGATGCGTATTTCTTTTAATTTAAGTGCAATAGCTTTTGAATAATGGATTAATAAATACAAAAGGTTTTTCATAATGCTATATAACTGTGTATGTTTATTTTTTAAAACATTAATTAATTAATATATGAATTTTCTTTGCACGCCTATTATCTAAATTTATGATTAGTTAATGTCAATGCTTTATTGATATTATAAAATAATGTTATAAATTCAATTCGATAATTTTACCGCAGTTATTGTAATATTATCATATAATAATTTAAAATTCATTTTAACTATAGATCAAATAATATTAATTTATATTCCAGAATCGTATTTATGCATAAAAAATAATTATATAATTAAACATCTCTAATTGTTGTACCGTACGCTGAATAAATTCTTAGTTTATCTTGAGATGATTTATCGCGGATCCGACAACTATGATAATATGATTGTTAACACCTTAATTTTTATATAGTATGGTAAAAAAACAATTTCATAATTACCTTCTGATGACAACCCTATGTTACTTAATGGTCTACTTGTATAATAAGATTCGGAGTGTATAAAACGGCTATTGTTACTTTCACTTGAATCTATTAACCGATTTCGACAATCCTCTGAAGAAATAAACTCCTTTATATCATCTTTATTCCAAAACCATCTATCAAATTGTTGTTTAATATCCCTCATACTAGGTCTTTCATCTGGATTGTGACTCCAGCATCTTTTCATTAAATCACGGAATTTTGGTGGCGTGTCCTCAGTAATTTCAGGTCTTAGACCATTAAATATATCTAGCCCAAGGTAATTATGATTTTTATTTTCAAATGGTCTACGTCCTGAGGTAAATTCCCACATTAATATTCCAAAGCTATATACATCAGATGCTTGCGTAAATGGATGTCCTTCCAAGACTTCAGGTGCCATGTAGGGAACTACTCCATGTATTTTCTTTGATTCAGTCGCAGCAAGGGTTTCTCTACATAGACCTAGGTCGGATATCCGAATAGATCCTAAAATTCCATTTATTCCCAATAATATATTTCCAGAATGAATGTCACAGTGAATCAGCTTCTTCATGTGAATTTGATCAAAGCTACACGTAAAACAAAAAAAAAGCTTGAGTGCATGGATATGCTACACATTAAAAATACAGTAAGAAAATACCCATTTGCAATATAGTGTAATTTTTCTATCCTATCTTGCCAATTAGATGATCTATGATTTTTTGATAAATATTTATGTAAGCTTCCATCTGTGGCATATTCCAATACTATAATGTACTTGTCTGTCTTTGGATCTTTTGTAAATCCCAAACATTGAATAATAAAACTTTCAGCCTCTACTATTTTGTGATATACTAACTAATATATAATTAAAGATTGTTAAAGTCCAACCAATAACTTAACATAAGAAATAAGAAATATTTTACAAAAAAACCAACTTCTCTTAAGAAATCTTCGGGATTGTCGCAGGAATTTTTCAATATTTTAAGTGCAACGTCAAGATTTACTCCAGGTTTTCTGACAAGCGTAGCCTTCTCTATTATTCCAAATCCTCCTTCGGATAAATATTCCCTGTTAGAAATTTCTTCATAAGGAATCCATTTTATTATGTCACCCGATTTAATAATTAATGGATCATATGTTTCGACAGAATTCCTTGGATCCGGTAGATTACTATAGTTAAGAAGTCTACTCGTATATATTGCAAATTCATTTTTTTCCCATGTACTTTTAATCAAAAAATTTGATATCATGTTTTTTCTTTCTAAATCAAACTTTGACCACGCGTCATTATTGTTACGATGCAATGCAAATAAGGTTTTACGTATCTCCTCTGCACTTAATCGATTTTGTGGTTTAGCATCCCAGCATTTTAGCATTAATTCGATCATGGAATCAGGAATACAGATTTGAACCTTCGGCCGAAATCCATTACAAATTTTAATTGCGAGGTTGTTATCGTGGAAAAAATCTTTGAAAGGTGGAGTTCCTGATAAAACCTCAGACATTATTATTCCAAATGCATAAATATCTGCAGCTTCTGTGTATTCCTTTCCACATAAAACTTCGGATGCCAAGTATGGAAGCACACCATATATTTTTCTATTACTGGGTTCATTTTCAGAAATTGGTTTGCAAAGACCTAAATCAGTGATATAAATAATCTTTTCACTGGTGATAAGAACATTTCCGGAGTGAAAATTTCGATGAACCAATCTGGCTATATGTAATTGGTATAAACTGTCTGCAATCTGAAATAATATCTCTAGCCTTTCTGCTAGCGGCATTTCAGGAAATTTAAACAAATGATTTCTGATGTTGTTACCATCTACAAATTGCATAACGATCATTAAATTATTTGTTATTTCATGCCGGGTGATTCCGTAATATCGTGTAATGTAGGAGCGACTACTACTACAGCCACAAACGTTTTTTATCTATTGGTTAACAATTATAGTCTATTAGAATACTCATGGGAAGTGAAATAAATTTATACATTATAATAAAAAATTACACATTAGAATTACCTCATTTAGGAATCCATTGGAGATATTATGTAAATCATCGTAATATTTAATTGTAACCTTTATGTTAGGTCTTCTATACCACCAACCCGATTCATAAACGATGTTTCCTTTGGTCCATTTAGCTGTGTATACTTTACCAAAGCCTCCTTCAGCAACATATACAACACCTTCAAGTTCTGAGTGAGGAATAAACTCAAGTATTTGATGGCAACTTGTTGCTGTAGACTGTGCTTCTTGTATAAGTGCATCGATTTCATTGTTATTACTGCTCCAAGTATGAAATTTTTGGCGAAAAGTGTAAGAATTGCAAGGTTGACACCAAAAATCTGTTGAAGTTTTATTGTGACACTTGTTGCATATTTTTCCTGAAATAAATAAAGTTTTAAAAATTTGTAAAATAAAATATTCTGGATATAGCTTACCCTCTATAAAAGTAAAAATTTATGCGATTAGTCCCATTTCGTAATACGGAATTTTCAAACAAAATTCTCAAATTTAACTTTCCTCCTATAAAAGTTACAGATTAAAAAATATTATTATTTTTACTGTAATAAAATTTGACTTGATTAAATAATTAAAAATTATGAATCAAACTTACGATCTAATAATAAATAATTAGATTATTAAATATTATTTTATACTATTTAACAAAAAAGTTAATAAAAATGACCTTACAGTCTATAGTATAAAAATAATTTATTTATGAGCAACTTTGTATTATTTAAATAACAACAAAAACTTCCCGATTTTAATTTACTCTCTATCAAATAAAAAATTAGTACAATTAAAATACCATATTTGAGAAAAAAATTTTCATTAATTTAACTCACCTCCAAAATATCCTGAATTCGACTTACCGACTACAAAATTAGCGACAAATACATTAAATACATATTTTTGTGATTTTTTAAAAAAATCGAATATATTCTATATATAACTTACTAGCTATGTACAATTCAAAAATTAGACATTTTATCCATATTATATTATTTATAAAGAACAAAATAGCATGATTTAACTTACGAACTGCCATAAAACGTAAAAGTCAATGCGTAAATATCTAGTTATGTGATTTACTAAGAACAAAAAACCATAGCTTTTTGACTTACTACTCTTGAATATATAATCCTTAAAATAAAAGTAATCCGAACTTAGCGTACGATCTATTATAAAAGAATAAGAATATGATTAAGTATTATTTTACATTATTTGCAAACAAAAGTATCCCGAATTTAACTTACACGCTATAAGAGTAAATTATCGATCGAATTAAATATCATTCGATATGATTTTACAAGCGACAAATAAAATATTCCGAACAAACTTACGACCTATTGACAATAAAAATATTTAAAATTCATTTTAAAAACAAATAACAAAAATATCTTAAATTATACTTACTCTCTATTTACATCAACTCATTTATTATTTTGTAAAAAAAAATTACTAAAATTATACCCATGATTTAACTTACCCCCTATAGAGTTAATAATGGTTAAAAATAATATTTTTCATGACATACAAACCAAAATATTAAACTTACAAGGATCTACAATAGTAAAGAACAAACCAAATTTAGTGGGATCTTATGAATAAATTACAGAAACTATACTTGCCCCCTATAAAAATTGCCAATTAACGCAACTAAATTTTACATTATTGTTTTACATTTAATGAATTTAACTTACTCCCTAAAGTTAGCAATAAATAAAATTAAATTATTTAAATACTATTTACTCTGCATATATATAAAATTGAATTGTTTACTGTAAATACTATTTACTCTGCAAATATCTGAGAATCGGATTATTCCCTATAAAATCAACAATTAATTTAACATTACTCAATATATTTGGGTAATTATTTTTGAAGGCGACAAAAATTCTAGATATGATTTTTCCGGACCCAACTTTTGAACAATACATATATTATATTAATTTTAGGATCACGCCAAAATTTCCGGTCCGCCTTCGAAAATAATAACCCATTTTACAAAACCAACAAAAAATATTATGGATTGGACTTACAATCTGCTGTATAATTTCAACGATTTAGAATATAATCAACTTATTTTATACAACTTTACAAAACTGCTATATTTGGCTAACCATCTATTATAGGAAGAATTAAAAAATAATAAATCTCGATTGCTAAACGATGAAATAATCGCAAATTCACTTACTTCCTATAAGGTTAATTATTAATGCAAAGAAGTTTGTTTCATGTAATTTTATAATATCATAACAAGATATTGTATTCTCGATACGACTTACTAACTAGATATAAAGAGATTGTTAAACAATTAAATAGCACATATATAACTTTAAGAAACAAATAACGAAAACAATCTATATCTACTTACCTGCATCATCTTGTAGACAAACAATTTATACAATTAAATCTTATTTAATATATTTCATATTACAAATATCCTAAGTATAACTTACAACCTATAAATTTTATTTGTTAATACAATTGAATCTCATTTCGAGAATATATCCTGGGTTCAACTTACAATCTATAATAGCCAAGAACAAGAGTATAATTAAAATTTTCACATAATATTTTACAAAATTCAAAATGAAAAACTTAGATTCAACTTACAATCTAAAATACCATGAAACAAATAATAATATATCAAATTTCATTTATACTATTTTTAATACAAGCAACGAAAAATATTTTAAACAACTTACTTTCTATAATCGTGAAAAATATGAATATAATTAAATATGGTTATTATGCTATATTTTGTAAAATCTGGATTCAACCTACTTCCTATAAAATTTAACAAAAATACGATTAGTCACGTTTCAATGGTTTTGCAAAACCAATAATATCTTAGATTCAACCTACGATCTGTAGTAGAATATATATGAATCATATCCTATAATTTACAAACAAATAACAAATATACAGTAATATACTCCATTTACCCTTTTCTATAAGATGCAATTAAATATTATTAAATGTGATTTTCTGAATAAATAATGAAAATGACCTTACCATTTACTGTAGTAATAACAAGAATACAATAAATCTTATCCATATGATTTTCAACACGTGACAAAATGTCTAAGATTCAACTTACAAGCTATATTAATAAAAAAATAATAATATAACCTAACTTTATTTTATATGATTTACGAAAAAAATATCAAAATATCCTCGATTCTTACCTGCTATAAAGTTAACAATTAATATAATTAAATCTTATTTCATTAATTAATTACGCCAACAACATTTTAAATTCAACTTACAACCTAAAATTAAAAGAATAGGGACATTATCAAATTTTATTTCATGTAATTATATAAAACAATTGAAGAAAATATCCTCACCATCTATGGCAGAAAAATAAGGTTACGTTTAAATTTCATAAGATTTATGAAACAAATAAAAATGCCCTGGATTAACTTACCATCTACAATATAAATAAATAATTATATTATCAATTATCAATTTATATATACTGTATATTCGCGAAGCATATAACGAAATGTCTTTATCAAAATAAATAGCTAAATATTCTAGGTCACACTTACATCCTGCAATAGCAAAGAATATGAATTCAATTAAAATTTATCCTGACTTTACAAAATATATTAGCAACATATTTATTGACTCAACTTACTCTCTAAAAGATAATTATCAATAAATAAAATATTACTTTATACGATATTTACGAAAAAAAAAAAGTTATTATATTCAACTTACCTCCTATAAAACCGATAGTCATATACATTACTGTATAATTTATTGATTCAAAAAAAAATTCACATGTTCAACTTACTCTCTATGTTATTAACGGTCAGAATAATTAAACCTCAATATATGATTCTACCAAAAAACAAAGAAAGTGCACAAATTTGGCCTACTTTCTATAGCAGAAAAAATAGAATCAATTTTAATTATACGTTTAATTTAACGAATAAAAAAATACTTTTGGCTTAACTTACTCGCTATTAATTGTCGATGGTCCAGAAAAATATTACTCGCATAATTTTAAAAGGAAAAATCGCCAAAACTATAACTTACAATCTACAAAGAAAGAACCGTCACACAATTAATCTCACTTCATATAATTCACGAAACAATTTACAAAAATACCTTGATTTTAACTTACATTCTACAGTATAAATCAACACCAATAAATCTTATTTTATAATTAGGTTAATTAACTATGTACTGTATATTCAGTTTACCGTCTATGTCAACTATCATCAGCATAACGTTACATTAAAACATTCATTAAAAAGAAATATTAAAATAATAATTAAAAGCTAATTCCCGAATAGTCTAAAAATAGACATTTACCTTCTTCCATTCCGTTTCAAGATTAACAATCAATGGATTATGTCGTGAACACAGTATTTTATATTACTGACAACGTAATACAATACAGTACACAAATTGTTGCACAAAATTGTATTCGTATAATCAACTCTCGATAAAAGAAAATCTGATACACGAGGTTCGAAATTTTTTTAAAGCATAAAAGCTACTGCACAATAACTTTTTTACATAATAACTAAATTCAAATTACTAAATACCGTAAGTAACAAAAAAACTTGCACTCTTTATTTTTATCACTATTTAATAAATATTTATTTAAATTAAAGAAAAATTTAAATATTGTAGAAATAGTTATAAACTAATAAATTAATTTTTATTAAAAACTTTTTATTTATTAATTTATCAATTTTTTAAAAGTTTTAATTTATATTTAAAAATTGCTATCCTATTTTTTATTTTATATCCAAATTCTGTAAAGCAAATAGCAATTTTAATATGATTTTATATTGATTTTGCTTTTGATACAAAAGATTTTAAAAAGAATGATATAGTAAATTAAATTAATTTTTTAAAAAAACAATTTTAAAATAAATTTTAATAAATATTATTCTTTATATTTATTGATTTTTAAATGTGATTTTTTTAAAAAAATTATTTATTAAATAATAATAATAATTTTAATAAAAAATTTAGGGCAGGTTTTTTTGTTACACACTATATATTGTAGAGGTTGTAATAGCAAGTCTGTTGCTATATTGTAATCAATGATCATGTAACATCAAATAGAGGTGTGAAGATGTGGCATGAGATAAGCAAGAGTATTAGATAATGATTCAAATTGTAACTTTTAAAGGACAATTGATTGTTGCTTGTTTCTCAAATACATTTCTCTCTTTTATACATATTAAAAAAATTTCAAAAATTTCAAAAATTCCACAAGCCTCAATTAAATCCTAATTGGATAAGAATAATATATGTCAAATCTATTTAATTTTTAACCATTCTTACAATATATATATAGTAGTAATTTACAAAAATATAATAAATAAAATTGTTACTTTAACTTTTATTTTTTTTAAATATGCATTCACTTTAGAAATTTAATAAAATCAATTGTTACAATTTATAATAAAATTATTTTTCAAATAAATGCAATATTGCTTCAATTGTATTTCTATCCAAATAATATTTCATAATAAACTATTGCAAATAAAATAAGATTTAATAATAAACCATTGTATGAAATATTAAATATAATTGTTTATAATAGCCTATATCAACTTATAAATATTTAATCTAATATGATGATTAAATAAAATAAACATATATTATAAAAACAACTAATATTATTAAATTGATATGACTATTTTTTTCAACTCTTTTTTATGAATTTTTTACTTTATTTAAATCTTCAATACTGTTTTCATTATTTGCAAATTAGCTACTAACTTCAAATTTTTTATTGTCATAAAAATCTAACCATTTGAACATTAATATTAATTAATATAAATCTTTTACATAAAACAAGTTATAATTTTACTGGTTTCAATTTACACTTGTTAATTTTAATATCTTTTTAGGTATGTTTAAAATTACAAGTACTATTTTTTATATATTATAAAGATAACATTGGTATTTTTCTTAGAGTTTACTTTACTATAATCTATATATATTCAGTTTATTATTTTTGAATTATAAGTATTATTGTACAAGTTAAAATATCTATTTATTAAAATATATAAAATTCAAAAATTATTTCAAAACTTAAACTTTAATAAATATTACTATTTTATTTATATTTATCATTAACATATTCACTTAGCTTATCTTGTGAGTTTGAATGGTTTAAAAATATTAACTGTACTAAATATTTCTTGTTCAACTAATCTGATACCATTAATTATTATAAGAAAAATAATACTTTACAACCTAAAAAAAGACCAGTCAGCCTAAAATTCTTTAAACATAAACAAAATTTTTAATAATGAATGGTTTTGAAGAACTGATTTTCATCTTGAAAAGATTACAAGATAATTTAATCAAAGCTTTAATATGTTATTCTAAAATTATTAAATATATTTTTATATACTTGGTTTAGAGGTTTTGCTATACAAAAAAAACCTCTTTTAAACAATCAACAATGTATCTCTCAGTTAAAATGATATTCAATTAAATATAATTGAAGTAAGAAATAAAAAACAATTATTCTGTCTGACAAATCAAGATTTATTTTATTAAAATCTAATGGACAAGTAAAAGTTTAAAGAAGAGTAAAATAAACTTTAGTAAAGATTATATTAAGCCTATAGTTAAATCTGATAAAAAATCTTTTATATTTTGAAGTTGTTTTAATAAATATGGAGCTGGAATATTAGTAATAGTAAATAAAAATATGAATTTCAACATACTGTATATATTAATATCCTTGCAAATTATTTAATATAATATATCTATAATAGTTCAAATATAATATTTCAATAAGACTTAATACTATAACACAAATTCTTTTATATACAGCAAATTAATATATGAAAAAATATAATGTTTCTGTTATAAATTAATAAGAAAGCCTTTATCTAAATTAAAGTTGTATGAAAAGAATAGCCAAATATAAAAATTTAAACTAAGTACTGTTGACATGGAAATGGCAAATCTGTCACTTGTAGCAGGTAAAACTCATATTGTTACAGGGAAACGACGATCGACAATATGGCTTAAAAATTGAGAAAACGACGATTGTGCATTATAGAGGTTGCCAAAACGGGTAATTGACTCTCAACCTCATTATTTCTTTTATTTTCTTTATTTCTTTTATTTTCTTTATTTCTTTTATTTCTTTTATTTTCTTTTACCATAAGAAAAAGTATAAAAATGATGTAAAGAAATATAGTAGAAAAGGAGTAGAAAAATTAATTAATAAAAGAGTATTAAATTGATCTACATATTGCACTGTTCTGACCAATAAAATCTCCCAAATCACACAAACTCATCAAATCTACACCTCTTTCTGCCTATAATCCCCCCTGTTATAACAGATATCCCTGTCGAAGTGTTGCGAAGT
>CAJVPV010000495.1:0-21469 GCA_910591835.1 Acaulospora morrowiae | reverse complement strand
GTGAATTCTGTAGAAATTGGTCCAATTAAAGTGGACTTAGAAACTCGATATCAAAAGGATAGTCTGCCATCCGTCGAAGTTACTCGACCAATTACCGATCCGCTTACCGAAAATGAGCCAGCTCAGATTTCAAAAAACCCGCTTTCGGGGCGCTTGGATATTACATTTAGAATTGTCATTGAGCAAATTGGTGTAGACTTAAATCCTGATATGCTTGCCTTTGCTAAACATTGGTTAAAGGTGAACCGTGTATTTACCTCGAAGTTTGAAGCATTATCAAGTAAGGAACCTGTAGGTTCTCAGGATCCATCGTCCTCGTCATCTGAAACTTATAAACATAGATCCACCGGAACGATCACGAGCTTACAAGATTTGAAACTTCCCAAAGATAAAAAGCGAAAGGATGAACCAAATCCTAAATTTAATATAAAAGATTTGTTGACCAAACTTAACATCTTTGGCCAAGGGATATTCGTGTTAAGAACAATCTTAGTCACCGCTTCTGCTCATAACTTGATGGCGCAAACTAAATTGACAAATATAAATTTTTCAACCTGGTTTAACAACCCTACGACCTTACATTCCGTTGAAAAACAAGATTTAGAAGGTGTTTCCGTTAGCAAAAGTTCGGTGCACCCGGGTTCAAGGGGAAGTGGTGGAAAGAGTGCTAATATTTTGGTGTTCTCTGGTTTCGGTGGTATTGAAAACATTTCTGCAGTGATTATAGAAAAGACGTACGCAGGATCCAATACACTATTATCCGTAGAATTTTCGCGAGTTAGTACCAACATTGCAATTAGTTCTTTGATTCCCGGGCGTCCGAAGAATTTTGATCCTCATATGGCGCTTAATGTTTTTTTGGCACTTCAAGGACTTACCGTCAAGCTTCCCCAAAGTCTACTCAAGCTATACAATTTTGTTGAAAAATGGAAAGCAGAAAACTTGCCGAGTTATGATTTCTTGTATAAAAAGTTGTTGGATGAATGGGAAGGGCAGCGAAAAATGCCAACTGTAAATCCTCGAACTCAGGAAAAGAATGTCAACACGCGAAATTCTTTGGAGGTGAAGTTTCAATTTTTAATGAAAAGATTATCTCTTCAATCACACTTGCTTCCATCTCTTAAATTCCACTATGGTGCCTGGGATTTATTTATTCGGTTGGAGCAAAGCGCCACTTCTCTCGGAGGAAATTTGATCAACTATTCCGGGCAATTGGCTAATCAGGAGATTCACTTTGTCACTCGCCAAAAACATCAAGGCAAACAAAATGCAAAGGCCTCTAACATCAAATCAGATGATCAACAACAAGAAACTGCATTCACCATACCAGCAATTAGGGCTACAGGCAACATCAGACCATTCGAACATCGAAAGTTTGTTATTGGAAACGCGAAGAAAATGCCAAAACATTTGAAGTTGGAGTCAGTGGTGTCCTTGGACCTCGTGGAATTAAGTCTGAACGTAAACATTATCGACAACTTGCTGACCGCACAATCTCTCATTGGTAGTGAAATAAATGATGCGCTTGATGTATTTTTATTTTCATCGAAAAAAATAAAGGAACTTGGGACAGTTTCTAAGATCAAGGATTCCTCACTAGAACAAAAAAATGATTTACATGGTGCTGAAAAGGAAAAATTGTATTATAACCTCAGGATTTCTCTTAGAGGCTTGAGAATATCCGCGGTGAGCCCTTCAGCCGTGGGATTTTTTGAGACCAAGACCTTATACGGACACATCACAAATATTCCCTCGCCAGACGTCTTGAATAAACCTGAATGGAAATTTTCTGCTCAGAATTTTTCGCTGTCCCTTAACCATAACACAGGTGTTAGCAGAAAGGCAACGGAAGATGATGATATTCGAAGATATCGGATAGCCTATATTGTGATTGATTTAACATTACAAAATTTCAAGGACCGGGACGATCAATTAAACACATCCAACAAAAAGTCACAAAAAATCGATGATCCGGTCGAAAAAATAGAATCTTACTTCTTAAAATTATTTAAAGTTCATGCCGTCATGCAACCCATTGCATTGGGTCGTTTAATTGATTTGTATGTATACTACAGCAGTGAATTGGAACGCAGAAAGGAAAAGAAAGCAGCTGAAATTGAAAAATTAGCGGAGAATACTCGTAAGATATGGAGATCACTTAATGTTGAGATGCCTAAATATAAATCGAGCAGCAAATCGTTGTTAGACGAAAAAGTCTTATCACTCGAAATCTCAAGATTTGCTGTTGCCCTTCCACTCGATTTGCGAGACGAATTTTTATCGACCTCGGACGACTCAAATGCTAAAGGTTCCTCGGATACACTGCAAATTCCAGCATTTATCTTATCCGCATCTTCAATGAATTTTATCACGAGGAAATTGAAGTCCAGTCGTGCAACTCTTAAGGATCTGTGTCTTCAATTTGTGCCACAATTTGATCAAGGAAATGAAGACCATTTTTTTCCCAACGCCCATCAGAAAATAAATCGAATTTTGCTTCCAGAAATTTTATTTGAAGGAAATTCAAGTGGTTCCAACGAAAAGAGGAAAATAGACATTGATTCTAGAGTTGAAGGTTTCGATATTGACATAGGTGGTGATATTGTCAATCACATTAATTGTCTCAGTGAAATATATGCAGCGAGTCGAGATCGTTTGGAAACATTTACCACTGAGGCAAATTTAAATTTGGGATTGCAATCTTCATCACAACCTAAATCCTCAATCAACTTGGATAATTCAGATTCACAGGAAAACACCGAAATTTCATCGAATGCCATTGACCTGGATCTGGTAATTACATTTAAGGCCAAAAGCGGGACGATAAAACTATATTCGAAAAGTCATTTGGCAAAACACGCAAAGAAAGCAACAAATGGTAGGATATCCGACAAATCGAAGGCAATGCGTGGTTCACGAAGCAGTATTGCCTCCATTCCTCGGTTGAATTTGGAAGGCATATCCGGTCACGTTTCAAATGATATGGATGATATATCAAGAGAACACGGCATCGATTCTATCGTAATACCGGGACTTAGTATAAATACGATGTATCGAGCAGTTTTAGGACACCAACTTCTTTCCACAAATGATTCCTTGACGAAGCGCATACATATAGAACTTGTCATTCACCCAAGCTCCAATACATTATATCCATCTTTAGTGCCATTTTTCAAAGACATCATAGATGGTCTCAAAATCGGAGTACAGAGATCTAGTGATAAGAAAGCCATTGCTGTTAAGGAAAGCTCTTCTCCGATTCACGGCATGAATATTACTTGTTATTTCAAACTCTCGAGCACTACGTTCGAGCTTAGTTGCCTACCCGTGTCAAAAGTTAGTTGCTTTCTCAAGTGGGAAGAAGGAAACTTTCTTATATCATCAAACAGTGCTGAGCTAGGAGGCCAAAGTTTGACCTGTGTTGGAAAAATTAAAGGAGCGTCGGGGAACATCCGTCATGCTTTCTCACCTGAAGATTGCTTAAAAGCCGAAACGAAGGACATCTCGTTCAACGCGACTCTTATGAGCAGAAGAACCGAAAGCGTCTCAGATGATTCAATATCAATAATCGTTGAACTTCCTCGGATTATGGCTGATTTAAACATTCGTCATTTACAAGATTTGTTGCTTTTGAAGACGACTTGGTTTGACCAAGCCACGAAATTATATGAAGAGAGTGTTTTACACACATCGCGTACTGCAGTTGGTGAATATGAAAGACTTACATCTTCACCAGTACAAATGCAGGACGAGGAGACTAATGTTAAACCGTATTCGGTTTATGTACTGGTGAGGTTAAAACAGTTAGATTTATCTAGTGATTTAGGTCAAGCAGTTGGAAAGGTTCGTTTTAACACCCAGAACATCCAAGTACGCACGAAAAATGTTCCCGGAGTAGTGAAGAAACTTACGGCATCAACCGACATTCTTGACATACAATGCGATGGTCGTCTAATCGGATACGCAAACATGACCGGGCTCACCTTTTCAACATTGCTTGGTGTTCCTCCGCATTCAACTTCCGATGGCCCGACATGTGTTACAAATTTACTGTTTAAAACAGAGAGGATTCAGTCTTCTTTAGAATACGAATATCAGAAAATTTTGGTATTAGAAGTAGACCCAATGCAATTACGTCTTACAGATAATTGGAATATTGTATCTCCTGAAAACGCTTCAGTATTAGTTCATGCCGATATATCAATAAGGAGAATCCAGGCAATTGTTGCCGTAAAAACAATACCTGTTTTTCTACACATGGTGAACAAAATTTTGGCACAAATTGACGAAAAAAGAATGTCTGCAGCCAACGCTATTTCATATTCAAAACGAATCACCACTACAAATCCTCGCCAAAGCTTGTCTAATTCACCAACTCCATCAGCATCTGAAAAACATTCACGTGATTATATAGCATTCAACGAAGTTGTAGTTGGAGGACTGACAGTCCATCCAGTCGGAAGGATTTCGATAATGGTGGAAAAGGCACAACTTACGATTTATCCGAATCATTTTCATGACGTTGACTGTGTACAAAATAGATTTGACGGATTATTGTTGGATATGAAGAAGTTCATTGGGGAGGATGAAAAAATTCATAGGGAACTCGATGTTCAACTTAACTCAGTGGCTTTAACGAAGAATTTGTGTAAAAAACTTAATATTAAAGATGAACAGGGTTTACCATTTCAACAATGGTTTGAACATGTCGAAGCTTCATCGTCGAAGAATATTTTTACGCTACCAAGTACACATCTAATAATGAACACAATACAAGGAATGGGAAGTGATGTGGTTGACCATAAATTTGAAGTTGACTTCAGAGGAAAATTAGACGTTGCGCTGAACTTTGGATTAATCAGATATCTTCAAGAATTAGCTGTATTATATAAAGAACATTTAAGAAAGAATGCAATAGGTTCTAATAACGATTTTCCAAAATCACCAATAGTGCCGTTGACAACACCAATCGAAAGTTCCCCTTTAGAATCTCCAATAACGACATCGGCACCACCTAAAGAAGTAAAGCTCCTACCCACCACCAGTGGGATTATCGGTGGAGCGGGAGGAACTGAAAATGACGAAAAAGAAGAGTCAAATAAAATTGAAATAAAATATAACCCGATAGTGCCAGTCAAATTAGAACCACAATTGCGTTATCTCGGAGACGCGACACCCCCGTTAGAATGGGTTGGAGTACAAAGAGCAAAAGTTCCTGGGTTCGTTCATACGGCTATCACAATGAATTTAGATGAACTCATCAATCAAATTACTAGTGAATCATTCAAAGCCGCAAAAACATTTTTATAGCGAAAACATTTGTTTATTCCTTTCCATCGGCTTGTATTTGTAAAACGTTATCACCTACCTGTTAGAACTTTAGCACATGCAATTTGTAAATATACATGAGATTTCATAGATACTCAATGATATATAACGTTTATATTGAGACAATATTTTGTCCCAAAATAGACTTATTTACTAACCAATGTCTTTATCAAGTTAAAATTCTTAGAAATTATTTAATTAGTATACTGTAATGTATTAATTTATTTTATAGATTTTGTCTAAAGTCGAAATAAATATTAACGCGAATATTAGTTTCAATTTAGGACTTCATCAAATTATTGTGTAAATTTCAATTACAGCCAAACCTCTTATATTGAAATCATTCACAACAAACTGTGAGGATGTTACCTAGCTTTGAGAGATTAAATGAGGAACTTGATAAAATGGTATATATCTTGTTTGTTTTTAGTGTTTTTGTGAATGACTGCTAAAGGTTTTTGAACATCAGTAATAAGGATATTCAAGAAAATATGTTCAGGATTCTTCTTTTTAAAAAAACTTTTAATTTCCTTTTTTGACAATTTTATCGAATGTATGAGTATGAGCAGAATTTTAGTTGCTATTTTCGGCCGCAGAGGGGTGTTCTTTATACTGTAAATCACTCATGCGGTACCCTTACGGCACTTGTGCGTCGCCTGCTGACCACTAGAAATGATATAATTTAAATAGTAATTTGTTATGTTTATCTATATTGCTAAAGCGCTAACACTTTGGCGTAAGGACTAGTGGTTGGCTGAAATAAAGTAATGTTGGGATCCGATGCAATCAATTCACCTATTTACTATATTTCCAAAATAAAAAGAAAGTACAATCATTCCCAATAAACGAAGGATCACTTAATAATTATTATAATTCATCAGAAATGGTTGCCATGTATTAAATTTTTTATTTTATTAATAAAAACAATTTTTATATATTAAGTAAACTTGTTCCTCATAATTAATTCTATATATGATAAATTTTTATCAAATTTGAACAAAAACTTATTATTATTATTATTTTCAATTAGTGAAATCTTGCTTAACATACTTTATTTAGTTTACATTTGTATTTCTAATTACAAGAACTATTATCTATAAATTATTTTAGATACATGTCATGCTATATCAAAATAATTCCATATTGGCTTATTGCTATTGACTTACTTTTTGGTATGTGCTAACATGCCAAGACTTTGTTAGTATTGTTATTATA
This sequence comes from Acaulospora morrowiae, assembly GCA_910591835.1. NCBI lineage: Eukaryota > Fungi > Glomeromycota > Glomeromycetes > Diversisporales > Acaulosporaceae > Acaulospora > Acaulospora morrowiae. The sequence goes on along the minus strand of CAJVPV010000495.1, from coordinate 14,926 downwards.
TAAATAATAAAAGTTAAAATTAATTATATTGTTTTCCTGATCTAGGCCAGTTACTTATAAATTTTTATTGCAATATTCTTGCTTTCTTTATTTTTTCTGATAAGAATCTGTATTGCATTATGTTCTTGAATTAAGTGTCAGCTTGTTCTTTTTTTTTTTTCTGTTTATATTTTCTTTTCTTTCTATTGTTGGAATCTTGTACATCTGTAATTTCAAAGTTTTTAAAATTTTTTAACAAGTCTTATACCTATAAGAAATTATTGCTTAAGACAAGACTTATATCTTAGAACATTATTGCTTGATACCTTCTTGGGATAATCAACAATAGAAAAAACTTGTTACTGGATTGGGATAAAACTTTTTTTAATTTTGAAGAAAAAAAAATCAATCCAAAAGGAAAAAAAGAGCATTATAATACATCTTAACAAAATGGACATCTCACCATCTTGTTCTTTTTACTGTGTCCAATGGCATCATCAGATTTATTGTTATACAAGATGAGACATATAAAAGTTATATGTTTTGTTTACATTTCTTGCTATATGTAAATTAACCAATCCAAATTTTTAGCCAATTATCATTCAGAAGTTCCAGTATAACCAAAAATTCAGGATCAAATTAAGATAGACAAAATTCTTTAGAAAAATAAAAAAAAAGTATACATATTTGAAAGAATGGAAAGGAAATTTGAGAAAGATAAAAGAAGAGTTTCAAAAGCCTATGTCAATCTTTTTTGAAGTCTTGAATAAGAATCCTAATGATTCTCTTCGATTCTGTATTTGATTCTCAAGTTTATATTAAATTTAATAGGTGGGATATATCCCACCATCATTTTTAATAGTGTTCTGAACCTCATGCGATTTCCTGTGATTCTGTTCGATTCCAATTTTCGGAACCATAGTCTTGAATCTCTGGAAAAAAAGAGGAATGTGTTTTTTTTACAGGTTTTTTTTCTTAACAAAGTATTCTTGTCTTTGACTTTGTAGATAGGTTTTTCTTATATTTACCTGTTAAAATACAGAAAGTTTATATTAAAGAAAAAAAAATAAGAGGAGAAATTCTAAAGCTTCTAGATATTAATGTTATTAAAGAAAGTGTATAGACTTTATTATAAAAAAATATAAAATTTCTTTGAAATATTTGTTCTTGTGTTGACAAGAGAATCAGCAGAAAAAGTTTTTTACCTTTGATTATATATCTGATAATTCTTTCTGAGTTATTAATAATATATTTATTTTAGTTATTTTAGTTAATAATTTTTTCTTATTTTTTTATTCTATTGAATATTTCCTTTTTTAATATTTATATATATGTAATTCTAATTTATTTTTATAATATTTGCAAATATATTCTATAGTCTTATATTTTTTACATCAAAGGTATATCTTGTCTTTGTATATATCAAGTTTTTTTATTTAGTTTGTCTTTACTAAGAAACTTTTCATAAAACAATTTATATCTGAATATTCTTTTTTTTTTCAAGCAAAGATACTTAATACATATATGTTTTTTATTAAATTATTTATGATCAATTACATATACATTTTAAATCTATTTAAGTTAACCTCACACTATAACTATAGATTTATCCAATATATCAATTGAACACTATAGGGGTGGATTTATATCTTGAAAGGAATTATTATTAGAAGATAAAAAATTTATTACTAGTTTTAAATTATTTAACCTAATATAAATCCTGTCTTGACTGCATTCATTATAGGAAAAATACAAATTATTACTTTTCAGAAATTAGTAAAACATTCAAATATTCTAATACTTTTTGCCCAGAATCTTGGAAAAGGTAAGTCACTCTTTGTCACTACTTGCAGCTTTAGGTTATATCAAGTATATATTTAAGATATTTTCTTTTTCTAAGCAAGTACTAAATTGAAATAGCTTCAGGCTAAAGTATTTTTTTTGCATAACAGAATCTGCCATATCAATTTATATTAATGGGCTTATATAGGAGCTAAATCAGAAGCTTTTCCTTATGCAACATTTCTACTTTAACCTGTTTTTCAACCTGGGCTCATCAGAAAGATCAGAGGTCCTATTTCTATGCAACTTAGCTATTTTTGATAAGGGATTGACAACTGATTGGATATAACATATATTAAAGCTAGTTAACCAACTATAAAGGTAATAAATTTTTTTGTAACCAGATAGGTTTGAATCCTAAATCTTTCTCTGATAATCTATAAAGCATTATTATTATATTATAAATCTATAGGTTTTTATATTTAAATATTCTATTGTTATAGTTTTATTAATTTATATAAAAACTTGTGATTTTCAATAATAAAAGATTTGTTTATATTTTTCCAGTCTATTATTTTTTTATTTTCTGTTTTAAGCTATATTTTATATATTCTTTATATAGCTTATTTATCTATTTATTTACTATTTTGTTATTATTTATAAAGTTGTTAATTTCTATATTTAGGTTCTTACTGTTCTATTGCAATATTTCTATCATTTCTCTTATATATTGATAGTTTATATATAACAATACAAATAGTGAAGTATATAATATAAAATATATTATACAAGTAATACAAACATACCAATAGAGTGTATATATTGCAATACAATTATTTAAACTATATCTCTTTAGAATATCTAGAATTTAAAATATTAATGGAATTATATTTTTATAAGATATATAAATATTTGTTATATTCTATAATAACTAGAACCTAAATTAAATATGAAATTATTATTAATATCTAATAAAATATCAATAGAATTATTATTATTAATCTTATTTAACTTATTTGGATTATAAAAAATATTTTTATAAATAGTTTGATGCTGTATTAATTAATTGCATTAATTAATATTTATTATTTGTTTATTATTTGTTATTATTTATTTTTATATTTTATTATATTTATATAATTTTTAGAGAATCAATAAAATTATATATATTATATATAATTATATATTATTTGTTTATTTATATACTGTATATAGGAAAATTATCTATAAGGGCCTGTGGGTCAATAGCACAGTGGGTAGTGCTCCCAGATCACCAAATGCATGTCCCTAGTTCAATACCCACAGGGGGCAAAAACGTATTTACTTTTATATGTAGGTTTATTGGATATCCTGCATATATTGTACCTAATAATTCCTATCGCATCCAAATTTAGTTAGGCTGTATGAAGATGGAACCTCTGGTCTTCCCAACAATCATGAACTGAAAACAGATCAAAGCATGAAAGGTTGCACAAGGAAAGGTTTTTGGTCTAACTTCAGTAAAAGCTCACAAAAATCTCAACACAAACTGGCGATGGCAGACACCATCACACAACCCAAAGAGGTTAATTCTAAGCTAATCTATCCCAATCTGGAGCTTGAAGATCTATCCCATAAGTGGTGTTCATATAAACTTAAATGGACTGAAAGGGCAAAAGGTTATTGGCCACAGGAGGTGACAATCCAGGCAAAAATCGTTAAGACCAAGTGAGTCTGGTGAGGATCGTCAAGATTAAATCAGAATCCAAGCAAAGACGCCAGTTCCACAGGTGATGAAAACAGTAGTACGACGATATGCTAGTGGCACATCCTGAGGGTCGGTGATAACAGTGACTGGAATACTGGGGTTAGTCTCTATAATAATATTCCATAATAACTTGTTCCCTGCAATAATAAACCAGCAGGTTTAGGAGGATTTAAACTAGTGGTAGGATTCCCCCCTTGCAGAAGTTCCACCTGACGTGTGGGCACATCTTCATGATGTTTAAATGAACGCATAAGTTGGATAATAGTGGTTGGCGTAACTAATCTTATAGTAATATAGGCATTAGGCAGTGTTAATCTGCAGATTAATTTGTAGAGACATAAAGGGTATCCATATACCAACCGATTTCCAGTTAATTTGTAGAGACACTTGGTGTCTGTCTGGATATATAATGTATCAATAAAAATCACACACCTTGCACATGTTTCACTATAAAAAAAAAAAATATATATGTTTTGGGTTTTTGTCTTTGGTAATTGTTACAAATCTGATCAAAAGTTGGCCGTAAGTGTGTACTCTTGTATTTTGGTTGTTATGTACTGTATGTAATGAGAGAATTATAAAAAATTCTTTATAAGAGTGGAGAAATTGTATTACCTTGATCAATACTATCTTCTACTGTATATGATAGTATTGAGCCGAAGGGTGTGAGCACTTGGTTTTGTCTATTGTCACACATATTTGTGATGATTTTAATGATTTTGATGATTTTTTCTAGATATTTGATTTGTTATAGGGACAGTAACAGTCTTTGAATATTTACTGAGTTGTATACTTTGGCCATATTCAGGCTTAGTATTTATGCTTGTTTGTTGTTTTGTAGTGTGTTGTCTTGTACTGTTCTGAGAATTTGGATTGGTTCTTGTGTACTACAATCAGGGAGGGCTGCTTAGTTGTATAGTAAAATTATATTGTATTGGATTAGTATTTGTGCTAGTTTGCTACTATAATTTTTGTGAAGACTTTTCTGATTGTTTCTAGGAACATGATTGGTCTTGTGATGTTGATATTATTCTCCTATAGTTTTGGTTTGGGTATGGGATATATGTTACTGATTTTCCATTCATGTGGGAGGTTTCCTTGACTTAGTATGTCATTGAACAGTTCTATGAGGTATTTAAGAGTTTTTTTGCTCAGTTTTTTGAAAGCTATATAAGGGATACCTATAGGGCCTGAAGCTGTTTTGAGGATCAGTTTTTGAGGATTTGCTGGATTTCTTTTGTGAAGATTGGCTGTATAGTATTGTTGTACCAGTCTGTGTGTATATGTTTTCTTGGTTTGTATTCTTTTCTTCATCTTGTGTTATCTATAGGTTGTGTGTTGTATTTTTTAGTCCATTGTTCAAAATGTGTTCTAACTGCACTCTTAATTGTATTAGGGTTATTGATTATTTGTTCCTCTGACTTGTATACAATAATCTTATCTAGTTGGATCATTCTCTTGGGATCATCTAAAAAATTTCGAATCATTTGTTTTTTGTTTGTACTAAAATAGTTGTTTCTTTTTTGTATTCGTTCTCAAATGGTTTCTATGTATTGATTGTTGCAGATTGATCCGAGAATTTGTTTGTAGTTAGTTAGGTGTGTGTTAAGTGTAAGTTTCTAATTTTAGAGTGTCTCCTTATTTTATATATCTATTGGCATATGGATTGTGAGGTTTTGTTTATTTGAGAGTTTATTAAGTATTTTCCTTGTTTTGGAAAGGAAGGTCTCTTGTATGATATCTTGACTTTCCTATTTGCTAATGAGATTTTTAAGTTTGGATATCTTCCTAACTACAAATGTTGACAGTTTGAATAGTTTTGGTTTCTTTTTTTCTGTTCTTTGAATTTACTTATGTGATTAGCCACTGATTTTAGAAGTATGTTTCTAAAAATATATCACTTTCTGTTGATGTTGTGCTTGTTTTTCTCTTGGGTTGACCATGTTTGCTAAAGGGTTTTCCGAATTTCCTTGTCGAAGTCTTTCCATTTTTTTGTGGTTGTATTCTTCCATTTGAATCTGTTGTTCATCTGATTTTTAGAGTGTTGAATACCAGGTGTGTCTGTATTCCATAGTTGTATTGTGGTGTTCATAATTTTGTGGTCTGTTTCATAAACTGTTATATCTACTTCTTATATGGTTGCTTGTGTGGTAAGCCATAAGATTGATAGCAAGATCCAAATTTGATCGATTCTGCTTTGTATGTTATTGCTATTACTCCATGTGTGCTGTATGCTGTGTGCTTAGTGGATAGGCTTCTCTGAATGTATCGAAATATTGATTTGTAGTTAACCATTAAGTAATTAATCCTGTTGGTGTGAACTGTTTGTTTTTAGAAAAGTTTAAGTTAGGCATGTTGATACTGAGATTGGTTACCATATTAAAATCTTTCAGAATGATTGTATAAACTTGTTTAGATCTTGCTTCTGATAGTGTTTCCTTTATTTTTTTGTGCACGTATCATATTTCTGATGTGAGCTTGCCAGTATATAAGTTGCAATAATTCTAATTCATCTTTTGTATTTTAAAATGAGGTCTGTCCAGATTAGTCTATCTTTTTATGTTTGTATTTTGAATATATGTTTTGCTATTTTGAGTTTGATTAATAAAGCAACTCTGAACCCCTTTATTTGATCACTTGTTTCACTCCATGTTGTCTGATAGTTTGTAAATTTGATGTGCTGTTCTTGTTGTTGTTTGGAAATGTAGTCTCTGTGAGTACTGTGACATCTTTATTTGATTTTTCGATCCATTCTGTTCACAGATGTAGTTTGCTGTGGTTTGATTTGATGCCTCTAATATTGGTTGTTGTTATATATTATTTTTGGACTTGGGTTGTTTAATGTGAGTTTTTCTCTTGGCATATTGGTAGTGTTGTTTCTATTGTTGTGATTGTGTTGACTTGTGCATCTGTAGGTAATATTGTGTGATTGATGTTGATATTTTGCTTATTGGTATTTGAATTGGAGTCTGTATCAGACTAGATGAGGATTGTGCTGATTTATTGAGAGAGGATTGTGGTGCTGTTTGTATTAGTAATTGTTCTGCTATCTTGTTGTTCCTCAGATTGTTGATCTTGATCTCTTATATTGTTATTGTTGCTAATAGAGCTTCTCATTTTTATTGTTTGTGATAGTGTGCTGGGTTGTTGTCTATACTAGTGTATCCATTGTGGAGTAGATCTGATTCATTTTGTTTCACATTCCATCGATTGAGAAAAAGAGTTGTGTTTGTATATTTCTAAGATTGTTTAAGTTGTTTTTGTCATAAGGTGTCTGTTTTTCTCATCTGGTGATTCTGTTGTGTCTTGTTCATTTGGTAGTTGGTCACTGTTCATTGTTTTATAATATTCTTTATTGTAGTATTCCAGATTGGTTATGTGCTCATCTAGGCTTAAAATTTAGCTTAAAATTGTGTTCAGTTCTTGTTGAATGTCTTTGAAGATGTTAGCGATGTGTGAGAGGGTGGTTGGTTCTCTTTGTTTTGATCTTGATGCTTGAGCAGCTGCTTCTATATATGTTGCTGCTCTTGTATTTCGTGATGCTCTGTGGTTGTTGATATTTCTTATGGTATTGGTTTTCTCTAGTTTGAATCTGTTGTAGAGTAATCCAAATTTTGAGACTTGGGCTCTGTTATAGCTGTCCCATTGTATTCTTTTTTTTTTATTAAGTAGTTCTTGGCTAGGTGTGAGCTATGTCACAAATTGCATATAGTTTGATAGTAATAAGAGTAAAGATGAGTGTGGTTTCCTTCAGGATATATTGTATTTCGAAACCGATGACTGCAAATTTTTTGGATTTGTACCACCTGTTTGCTGATTTTGGAATATAGCATATACATTTCTTACTTTGTGTAAGAATATTCTTGAGATTCCATGCTGTTGTATTTGATAGGAGGTTTGTGAATTTTGATGTGATTTCATGTCTCTGTTTCATTTGTGTAAGTGACCATTCTGCATCATTGATTCTGATTGAGTATTCTCTAATGAGAGTACTCCTCTCTGTGACTAATATGTTTTTGGGTTTTTGATCTTCAAAAGTGATTGTAACACATTGTCACAAGTTCTGAATTTTTATTGTGATTTCTTGAATTTGTCCATATCTGAAAAATACTTGTTTCACTTCTATGAGTTTAGTGTTTAAGGAAATGTTCCATACCACTATGGAGTTTTTTTTATTAATTTCTTGACATTCTGTTTTTATGTGTTTTGATCTCTTGTCTTCCATTTCAAGAATGGCTATGGTTGTGGCATGTTATGTTGCTTGTTGATCTTCAAAAATGGCAACTATTTTTATTTCTTCATTCTTTCCCTCTATACGTACTATAAGAAGGTCTTCTAGAGAGTTGAGTGCTGTGAGGAGATGTTCCAGTTTTTGATAGATTGTTTTTCTTTTAACTTGGCTCACTAGAATGCCTACTTTAAACCATTCTCTGTCATATCTTTGGGTTCTGTTAAAGATGAGAATAGTCTGGGTTTGTTGAAGTTCCTTGTTGATTTTTGTTCTTGCCTTTGTTTTAAGCTAGGATCTATCTGTTTTCTATTGCAATTTCAGAGTGTGTTTCCATTTTCTTATTGGTGTTATTGATTCTTGATTCTTTTCTGTTTTCAGTGCTGGTTGTATTTTCTTGGCTGTGTTGGTGACTTGCTGAGGTGCTCCCCTCATTAAAATGTGTTTCGACAATTTCGCTCCAGGAAGTAAAGCTGTTGATTGTTTCTTGACTGTTATGTTAATCTTGGTTTTGTTTTGTTTGTATTTGTTGTTCTGTCTCTTTTTCTGGTTGAATCATTTGTTGTTGTTGGAGTGTTTTGAGTGGTCAATGTTGCTGCTGTTAGATTCTTTTTTTCAGGTATTGTGGTGGACTTTTTTGTGTAGAGTTGTGTTCTGGTAGGGATGAACTCTTTTTCCACTCTTTTTTTATATCTTAAGGCTCGTTCTGATCTATTGAGAGGATTTGTTGGAGTTCCTTGACTCCTGTAGTTGCTGTATATCTTTTTTGCAAATGTTTTATTTGTACCTTCCTAAAAAGGAAACTTTAGGCGGTTGAGAAAGAGTTTGATTTTAATTTTTTTTTGTTTTGCTAAAGAAATTTATTAAATAATAACTAATAAAATTATATATAATTAAAAAAAACTTTTTCTTATACATAATTTTTTTTCTAAAAAATTTTCTTTTATAATAATTTTTTTTTAAAATTAAAGAAAAAATATTTTTTCAACTTTCAATATTCAAAAGTCCTTTACATCTTCACTTTTTTCACTACAAGAACTTCAAGAAAATCAAAGAAGTACATTAGTGCATTGGAATGGAATCTCTGGCCAAGGAAAAACAAGTTTGAGGGTTTTGCTTTTTCTTTGAATTGCATGAGGAAAGACCCATGGCAATTACTTCTTTATAAATCTTTCTTGAGGTTCTTCTCTATTATTCTTCTTTTTAATATACAAATCTTTTTAAATAATTATTTTTCTTGCTTGGAGAACTTCTTTTTAATCAAAAAAATCAAACTTCATATCAAAATTGTTTATATGGTTGACTTGAGGCACTAATAATATATTCAATACTTATTCTTTACTATTGCTCAGCATATTCTACTACATCACCAAAAATCAAAAATTTTTACTCAAAAAAATTCCTACCAAAAAACCATAATTAGCTTACTTCTGTTAACTGATCTATATTCCAAATTCAACCAATTAAATACTACCAAATCTGAAAGCAATTTTGTACAATCAAAACACCACATAATTATCAATGCAAACAAATCCTATTTTGATAGTATTAATTAAAAACAAGATCACATTACCAAAAAATAAACCAATCAATATACCTATAAAAACATTAACAATCACAACAACATTATATAATCTAATAACGTATCAACAATACTATTATTTACTTTAGACAGTAGCCTGGCCATTCCTGAAAGTAGCATCCTACTTCAGTTAAATGAATCAATTAGTATGACATGTCTAATCCAAGGCAAATCAACATATCTACAAAAAATTAAGAATCACAACAACATTACATAATCTAAATAATGTGCCAACAATATTATTATTTACTTTGGACAGTAGCCTGGCTACTCTTGAAAGTAGCATCCTACTTTAGTTAAATGGATCAATCAGTATAGCATGCCTAATCCAAGGCATCCATTATATAATAATTAGTTTTTTTTTTACTATTTTTCTGATTATCACCAAATATCTAAACACAAACAATCATATCACTACCACTATTAACAATGACTTAAGAAACAGCTGTCAAGAGAACATGTTATTAATACTATTATATACTATAAGTTATAGTCTGGCCATTCTGGAAAGTACAATAATACTTCAGAAGGTGAAACTACCAGAGAAATATTAGACTTCATTTGTATTATAATTAGTTTTTTTGTTATTTTTCTTTCAGCTAGTATTTTTTTTTTTCACTTTTATATTTTCTTAAATTTTATTTCATATAATCCTAAGTAGATATTTATAGCTGCTCAACACTATCTTAGATATATATTGGATTTAATATTTATTTTCCATGTCACTTAAATAGTTTCTGTAAGCAAGCTAGCATTAGACTTTGTAACAATCTTGGATCACATGCTATGGAATCCAAATCGCACTGATGACCCAGATCCTCCTGAAGCCTGATCAGCCATATGAGAACGACACAATACTAGCCCCTGACAATGTGATCCTATAGTCATATATTTATATATTTCCTAACTCAGAATGATTATGAAATGACTATGAAATAATATTATCATATATAAATAAACTTAGCCATAGTCGTGTTCTATTCTTTTTACGTGTTTATTTTATTTACTTTGTTTATTTTCTTATTTTTCTATTTCTATTTTTCTTTTACATGTACTTTTTGTGTCAACTCAAATATATAAAAAGGATGCACATTTGACCTGAATAAACTTAACTTTTTGTTTGAGTTCAATAAATATCTCTCGCTAAGTTTACTGTCTAATTGAAATCATCCATAATTTCATTAAGACTTTTACAACTTGGTAGCAGCAGATTTAAAGAACTTCTCTTACACACACATACAAACACATACACCTTAAGAGAAACTCTGCCAAAATAGATACTACTCAATTTGTCACCTTTATGAAAGCCTTTTAAGAAACTATAAAAACTCTCGTTGTTAAGAAAGGAAAAGCTATAGTATCAAATTCTTCTTCTTCCTCTATCACTTCTGCTCCAAAGATTTTTCTCAAAATTCTCACCTTTAAAGGAGAACCAGGAGAAAATGTTGAAGTTTGACTGTGCCAAACCAAAAACATTCTACATGCTCAAGAAGTAACAGATGAAGAAAAAATGATCCATTATGCTGCCACTGGATTTGAAAAAGCTGCTCTTTATTGGTTTGTTAACAAGATCAAGAATGTGATAGGCCTTACATTTACTTTTTGAAACCAATTCAAGAAGAAACTTAAAGATGCTTTCCAATCTTTACACTATCAACAATATCTCCGAAATTAGTTAAAGAACTTGCGTCAAGTAGGAACCGTCCAAGAATTATAGTTCTGAAAATTGGAATTAAACAGAATTGCAAGGAATCGCATGAGGTTCAGAACACTATTAAAAATGATGGTGGGATATACCCTATACATGTGGTGTAAATTATTTTGCTGTTGACTCAATTCCCAAAATCCTCAAAAATAATTGCGTCATGACTTAATTATTTATATGTTTTAATAGTGACTTAATTAATTACGTCAAATAATTGCATCAATTGCGTCAAGGATCTAAGAATTTCAGCAACATGTATAGTATACTTCATCTATTAAATTTAATATAAACTTGAGAATTGAATACAGAATCGAAGAGAATTGTTAAGATCCTTACCAAAAATACAGCTCTCAATTTAGAAATCTGATATTGAACTAATTCTAGATGCCAAGCCTCTATCCTGACCTACCTATTGCTTATCTTATTTGGAGATGGATGAGTTAAAAAAACAACTTGCTGACTTAACTGAAAAAGAATTTATCTGACCAAGCTCGTCTCCCTTTGGTGCTCCTGTTCTATTTGTACACAAAAATGAAAGAACACTACGACTTTGTGTAGACTACCGTACTTTAAACAAGATCACCATTAAGAATCAATACTCTCTATCCAGAATCAAGAAATTAATGAATCGATTGGCTGGGGCCAAGTATTTCAGCAAAATTGATATTTACTTAGGATATCATCAAATCCAAATCAAGGAGGAAGATATTTACAAAACTGCCTTCAGAACCCGCTATAGACATTATAAGTTCTTGGTATTACCCTTTATACTCACAAATGCCCCTACAACATTCATAACCTTAATGAACAATATCTTTCGAAAACACCTTGATAATTTTGTAATTGTCTATTTTAATAACATCCTCATCTATGGCAAGACCAAAGAAGAACATTTGAAACACCTATGCACCATCTTGACAACACCAAGGAAGCATTAACTCTATGCCAAGGCAAAGAAATGTGAACTAATCCAAACCAAGGTTGAATATACTGGACATTACATGTCTGCTGAAGGAATTACTGTAGATTTACAAAAGATAACTAACATTCAATAATGGCCAAAACCTAATAATACATCAGAAGTAAGATCTTTCCTAGGATTGGCAAGCTACTACAGAAAATTTGTACAAGGATTTTTTACTATTGCGACACCTCTCACTGCTCTTCTACATAAGGATAAGAAATTTTTCTGGGATATACCTAAACAAAAAGCCTTTGATTAACTCAAGAAAGCTTTGACTACTGCACCTGTACTACTTCTCCCGGATCCTACCAAATCATTTACTGTTACTACTGATGCATCTGATTTTGCTATTGAAGCTGTCCTAACTCAAGATCATGGTAAAGGTGAACAGCCAGTAGCATATAAGTCAAGAAAGTTATTCCCGGCAGAACAAAATTATTCTGTTCATGAGAAAGAACTTCTTGCTATAGTACATGCCATCAGATTATGGAAAATATATCTTGAAAGCCAATATTTTACAGTAATTACTGATTATGCCTTCTTGGAATACATTAAGACACAAGCAAATCTTTCAAGACATCAAATCAGATGGTTAGAAACCTTACAAGCCAATGATTTTGAAGTCAAATACCGATCTGGAAAGACTAATGTTGTTGCCGATACCCTTTTAAGACAATCTCATCTTCATGCTATTAGTGCTCTTGTTATACAATTAGCAGATGAACAAACTTTTGAAGAAGGATACACCAATAATGATTACTTTTCCTCTATCCTTACTACCTTAAGGGATCCAACCAATGCAACAGAAAAAGAGTTAGCATATGTCAAACATTTTGAACTAAAAGACAATTCATTTATTTGAAAAAAGACCATTGACTAGCAATTCCAAAAGGATATGGATTGCGAAGCCATATTATAAAAAAACACCATGACATTGATATTGCTGGTTATCTTGGAATTGATAAAACCTTGGATGCAATTATGCGACACTATTACTGACCAAAAATGGGAAAATATGTGTGAAAATATATCTTATCTTGTGATACTTGTCAGCAAAACAAAGCAAGTAATCAACAACCTGCTGGCCTTCTGCAACCATTATCAATGCCGATACAAAAATAGGAAGAAGTTACTATGGGCTTTATTGTACAACTATCAATAACAAGAAATGGATACGATGCTATTGTGGTTTTTGTAGATCGCTTAACCAAATGAGCACACTTTTGTCCAATGCATACCAGTGCCACAGCACCAAAAGTAGCCAAAATATTCTTTAAAGAAATTTTCAAGTACCATGAATTACCAAAAGTCAATATCTTTGACTATAACACCAGATTTACCAGCCACTTCTGGCAAGCCTTATTTCAATAACTTGGTACAAAAACAGCAATGTCCACTGCCTTCCATCCACAAACTGATGGACAAACTGAACGACTCAATAGAACCTTGGAGAAAATATTACATATTTATTTCACCTGTAAATAAGACCAATGGGATGAATACCTGCCAGCTGCTGAGTTTGCCTACAACAACTCCAAACAAGCCTCCACTGGATTCTCACCTTTTGAGCTAAATTGTGAACAAAACTCTAACACACCTTTATCCTTGAACTATCCAAAAGATTGTCAAATATCTGCTGCCAATGAATTTATACAACATTGGAATACAATAATCAAAATCACCAAAGATATCTTGATGGAAGCCCAAGATTGACAAACAAAATATGTCAACCAATATCGACACCACCTCACATTCAAAGAAGAATATCAAGTATTATTTTTAATATGCCATATCAACAATCCTATTAATAGAAATCAACCAACCAAGAAGCTTATGTCAAGATTCGCAGAACCATACACTATTGTCAAGATTATCTCTAAAACAATATACAAGTTGAACTTACTAACCACACTAAAAATCCATCCAGTATTTCATGTGTAATTACTCAAGCCTTATAAGCTCTCACCACAAGAATTTGGATGAACAACACCACCACTAGCCATTATTATTCCAGAAACTAAACAAGAGAAATATAAAGTTGAAGCCATCTTAGACAAACGAATCATATGATACAAGCCATAATATCTTATCAAATGGACTAGATATCCTCTATATAATGCCATATGGGAACCACTTGAAAATCTGACCAATGCTTAAGAAAAATTTCAAGAATTTGAATCAATGAGGATATCGAATTCTAAGGAGGTAAGAATGTAACAATTTTGGATTACATGCTATGGAACCCAGATCACCCTGATGATCCAGATTTTTCAGATCAGCCTGATCAGCCACATGAAAATGACACAATACTAGCCCCTGACGATGCGATTCCATAGTTATATATATATACATTTCCTAACTCAGAATGACTATAAAATAACTATAAAATAATATTACTATATATAGATAAACTTAGCTATAGTCGTGTTCTATTCTTTTTACGTGTTTACTTTATTTATTTTCTTATTTTTCTATTTCTATTTTTCTTTTATGTGTACTTTTCATGTCAACTCAAATATATAAAAAGAATATACTTTTGACTTGAATAAACTTAACTTTTTGTTTGAGTTCAATAAATATTTCTCCATAAGTTCACTGTCTAATTGAAATCATCCATAATTTTATTAAGACTTTTACAGACTTATTAGCTTAACAAGTTATATAAGAGATATTGTTTTTTTCTTCATATATAAATTTTTAAACAATTTTATGATTAATAAAGTAAAAAGGTTTAGCTACTTAAAAAAAATTATATATAATTTTTTATAATTTTTTTATTAATAAGAAAAATTTTTATTTAAATAATTTATAGTTTTTATATTTTTTAAAATATTGTTAAAGTGAAAAATAAACTATATAAACAAAGAGAAAAATAAAAGTAAAATGAAGTAGAATATAAAAAGTAATATGATAGATATGCAAAAAGATATCTAGTATTT
>CAJVPV010000494.1:0-21474 GCA_910591835.1 Acaulospora morrowiae | reverse complement strand
AAGAGTTCCACCTATTGTAAATATAAATTATTAATATTATAAAAACATTAAATAATTATTAAATAATTAAAAACTTACCATTGTGTTTATATATAATATATGAATTTACAATTACAGTATCAATTAATCAAAACATAAGTAACATCCAAGTACGTGATGTATTAAATTAACAATTGTAATATGATCGATATTGATCTGCTATATCTATACCACCCATAAAATGATTATAATCATAAATAACTTTTGAAATAGGAATTTTCTTTTTTACTGCTTCACCAAAAACTTTGCGTACATTAATAGCATTAGAACTTATTTCTTGTGAACGTCGTCGCATTGTAAAAATTCTCCATTTACTGTATCTCCTTTAATACCATAAATAGTTGAAAGCATATGAACAGATCCATTATCCATCCAAAAAATTACTAAAACATCATTTATAACTACTCCAGATAAAATATTCCAATTTAATTAATAGATTTTTCAATTTTCAATATAGAAGGAAACAGTGCTGAATTTGTTCGTACTGTACCACAAGCTCCATATCCTTTTGTTCTCAAATAATTAAAAAGAGGAATACTTGTAAAGTAATTATCCATGTATACATTATATGCTCAATTGTAAGGAAGTTGAGTAACAAGATAGGATACAAGTGATCCTGTTTTATTAAGACCAAAAATATTTGGAATTTTATTATTGATCTTAATACGTGATTCAAATGTAAATGCATAAGTATAACCTTTTTCACATAAAGACATAATTTTATAGCCTTCAGGGGTAGGTTTGTTTTTAATTCGAAAAGTATGTCCACTATATCCAGAAAATCGAATCATTATTTCATCAATCAATACTTGTGAACCAGGTATATAGATTTGTTGACTAATCTTTTTGATATGTGATGCAAGCGGTTCAACTTTGCCATATCAATAAAGTAGCTCAGAATTGGAATCAGAAATATGTAAATATCATTTTATTTGTTGAAAGCGTATTACTGACATTTCTTGCGTAATGTTGTGTTTAGAAAACTTGAAATCGGTAGACCAGTAATCAACTACTCTTGGCAATTTTATTACACCCATATATATAACAATTCCTAGCCAAGTCTTCAATTCATTTAATGTTAAATTTGTCCAAGCTCGTCTGGTTGTAACAGCATTTTTTAGTTGTGCATATTTATTTGTATTCGTTATAATTGTATTGAGAATAGTTTGTGAAAAAAAAAGTCTAATCAATCCATATGGAGTGATATTACGATCAGGAAAGGCTAACGGCAATTTGACATAGTTTCAGTAATATGGTAAGTTATGTTCTAATGGAACAAAATGAGGTATAGGTAATTGTGCTGAGATTTCGATTTTGTTCAAAGCTGTGTTATTTCTTCCACCTCTACTTCGATGTCCCCTTGCTCCATTTTCTCCTGCTCTATCTTTTCTTGCTCTATTTCCCCTTGCCCTACCATCTCTCACTCTATCTCTCCTTCCTCTACTTTTTTTTTCATTTACTTGCAGTTGTTCTAACTTGTCGACAATATTATTCAAGCCTTCGGTATACTCTTCATTATCAACTATATTACCATCACTATCTTCTAAAAGCCCATCCTCCTCAAGACCTGTGACTATTTGTCGTTGAGAAAATGTGACAAAATAAGGATCCGACAACTCAGCAAGTAAGTTTTCATCATTTTCTTGCATAGCCGAGTATAAATACATATTGTTTTTAACTAAGCGAATTTTTGATCAAAATGATCGTCAATCTTTTATCAATGCATGATTACATATTATATATGCCCGATGATTATATGTTATACAAGCTTGATGATTGATGCTTGCTAAAGTCTAGCAAAACCGAATTGGTACCATTTTGGAGGATCCCTTCTATCTCACTTTCCGGTTATTGCCAAAAATTTGAATTTTGCAGGCAAATTTGCCTGCTTAACGCATTAAGGGATATAAATTAATATTAACCTATTTATGGTACAAACTATTACTATTCTTATTACACTTAATATAACTCAGATTAGTGCTAGTACTGGATAATCAATACCCTTTCAGAGCTAATATGAAATTATAAGACTTGAATAAACTGTTTAAATTTATATATTATAAATCTATTAAAGCAATAATGTTTTGAAACAAATCTGAATCAGATGTGAGAAGTGATAATAACTTTCCTTTCTTGTTAGGAATTTAGTAAAGAATCTTGTTTATTTAATACTTGAAGTGAAGGAGGTATTAACTATTGCTAATCTCAAAACCCAGATTAGTACATATAGGAGTTTTAGAGTTTTATTTATTAGTTTTATATACTTGTTATTTGATAATTGGATCTTTGGATCTTTTATACCACATACCAATTTATTGAGATATGACTTTTTGTTGAGGCTAAAACTTAATATAATATTTGTTATCTTTGATATGATGGCTACATTAATTTTGTTCAAAATTTTTTGATTTTTGCTTTCAATTTGATTTTTATTTCTATATATGCCTCTTTATTCTTAACACATTCAAAAATATGATCCTGGAATTCTAACACAATTAAACACCCGAAGCAAAAGTTATTTTTATAAATATCTAGGTATTTCTTATATAAAAATTGTCTTTTAGAAAGAGTTCCACTTAAAATTTTATTTCTAAAGGCCAAAAGAGATAAGCGACTGAACTTGTCTTTCTTGATTAACAAGCTATTTGCTTTTATGAAGTATTGTAGTATTATAATATTTAGGGTATGACCTCATTTATTCTTAATTGACCGATTGTTAATGATATTAGTAAGTTTGAAAATTTTTTGGATTCTCTTGATCCAAATTATCAAGCCATATCTCCAGTTGTTCTTAATTTTTGAGTTTGCTATATATTTGTCAGTTTCTATTATATTGTCAATACTTATAATTGTATTATTTTCTTGCAGCTTGAGATTATTGTTATACTTGCAAAGTTGTAAATTGATACTTTTTGTACTACACAATATATTGATACAGTTTGCTAGATATCCATAAGAAATCTTGACTTTCCAGTTGAAATACTTTGGTATATTTAAATTTATCTTTGTTGGCAGGTTAACTGTAATGTATGTATAGTCTTTAGCAGTTGCTAATATCCTGTGAGGGCTAATAAAAGGTTAATGGATTGATTGTTTTCAGATTGGATTGTTATTGTGATATAATTGGCTTTTACTAATATATGCTTTTTTTTTTTTTAAGCTTAAGATTAAAAAAAGTCAGTTATCATTAAGTATTTGTTTAAAATTATCTATTATATTATTATTAAGTTGTGGCAGGTTGCTAGCTGCACTTGGTTCTCTGATTTCGATGATAAGTATAGAATTTATTAGAGTTTTAAATTGAAGTTGAATTTAAATATTTTAAGAGTATTTGTCAAATAATCTTAATTATTTTTATAGTAGATCCATAGTAACATTGCTTCACTTACTGATATAGAAATTTTCTCTGCATTCTCATAATATTGGCATTTTGTAAAGGTTTTGTTTGTGTTAAGTTGAAATGGATTTCTTTGATTAATAGCTGGTTAGGATCACAATTATATCTTGATTTGACATATGTTACTTGATTATTGTGGATAAAGATCCAAAACTTGATTTTATTATTTGGTATGCATAGAGAAGACCTTTGCAAATAAGATGGAATACTGATTTTGAAAAATCAACTTGAAGTGAATCCTCTTCATGTAGGCCCCAAGTGTATGTTAAACTTATGCCAAGTAAGTTTTTGATTTAATTGATATACTAACAGGTCATTTAGAAATTTAATGTTTTTGTTATATAAGCTGAGTGCTTGTCATATTAGGTATCTGTTTTTAAAAGGAAAAAAAAGTCCTATTGAGTTGTTTCCATTGGAATCTGAGAACTCGCAGTTTGATGGACAAATAGAAACTCTATATTTTTTATATATCATTACAGCTTGGATAATCCAGTTTTCTTAGAACTTTTCAAATAAGCATAATGGACAAAGCCAGATTGCACAGCTTGCTTGTATTGACTTAATTTCCATACTTAAAGCATTTTTAATTTTTGAATTGCACAGTTTGATAATTAGAAGTTTTGTTAAGATGAGTTCCTGTCTATCAAATAAATTGAGAAGTTGAGACCAGCATGCGAGTATATAATTTTATCTGAAACAGTTTTCCAATTTTGAATTTCTATTTTATTACATTGTTAACTTTTGCTTGGAAAGTTGAAAGTTGTTGTTTTGAAAGAAATATTGAGTGAAACATATAGTCTAATTTGCTTAGGATAATCCAATTTACTACTTGCTTAATTATTGGTCCATTTCACTTTTGTTTGCCACAAGCTATTATAATTTGACTTAGGTCTTTGATTAGCATATGTTTGGATAGACTGTTATTTATATTTCCTGAAAAATAGTTTTTCAGGTAATGGAGAGATGTTTTTTGTAGCAGTGGGCTGATCATTGAATTTGAGACCATTAGGTAAGTGCTTCTGCCAGAATTATTGTTTTCTAGAGTTGTAATTAATATGGTTTTATCTAAGTTGCATCTGATGTCATTTAAGATGAGAAAGGAACAAAAAACATTAATAATTTTTTGAAGTTTGGATATAGATTGTACCATTAGTAACATATTATCCATATAAGTTAGATATTGTAAGGAATCAGCAATTGGTTTTTAATGTTTGAATATCATTGATATTATAAGATCATAGAAGATTGTCTATAAGAGTAAGGAGTGGATTTCTTTTTGATCTAATCTTTTTGATACAGTAAATTTACTTATCTTTAAAGATAGATCCCTAAATTATTTAATATATAAAATTTTGCAAATCAATTATATCCCTTTTAAAGAGACATAATTAATTAATTATTATTTTAATAGAGATATAATTTAAAAAACATTTGAATCAAAGTGACTTAAATTGCAAAAAACCTTTGTGGGTAGTTTTTTTTTGATCTTATATTTAAAAAAAAACTTTTTTAATAATAAGGAACATTTGAATTATATCTTTACCTTTAATTTAAGAACCCATCTTTATTTTTCCTACCAAAGTTTGTTGTAATATTTGTTTATAATTATACAGTAAACTATATATTATATTGATTAGTTTATTTGGAATTTGATTCTTTGGAGGGTTGCTTTAAGGCTATATAGATTTATTGAATCAAATGTCTTTGCAATATTGAATGAGCAATCCAAAGTTCGCTGTTAAGATTGATTGCTATATTTAAGATTGATGCAGTTATTGACAGTGGTTTTATTATGCTTTGTTCTGTTAGACCTGCAAAACTGGCCTTAAATAATATATTATATTTCAAGAGAATTGTTGATAGCCTCGTATTTATGATTTTTATGAATATTTTTCTTGTTGTTTCAATCAATGAAATTGGATAGGTGTTTACAATCTTGTGAAACTATATTATCTTTTTTGAAAGAAGGACAATTGTTAAATTTTTCCACTTTGCTAATATTTGTTCAGTATTTAAGATAGTGTTATATAATTGTAAAAGTGTTTTCTTGGAACCATCACCCAAGTAATTAATTATTTTATAGGTATTTCTAATGTGCCTAGTGTTTTGTTTGCTAAAGTATTATTGAGCATGGTTAATAGTTCATTTATTTTGATTTGGTTTTAAGTTGTTTTATAAATTTTCTCTGATATTAATTGAATTGGAAAATATACTTTAGCCTATTTCATGTTTGTCAGGTTGAATTTATTATTTGTAAGGATTTTTTTAAAGTGGTTGTTTATTATTCTTTTGATTTTATCAGGATTGTCAATTAGATTTCCATTGTTGTTTTGAATGATGTTAAGGTTTAGAGAAGATTTCAAATCACCAAGAACTTATTTGATAAAACTTTTTGATCTTTCATAAAACTTGGCAAGGTTGTTTATAATGGCTTTATGGATATGTTCCATCTGTTATTTTTTGATACCATGGAGTTTTTCTTAATTGATATCTTTCTTATATAATTAAGTGACTTGATGATAACTGGATTGTCTTTAAATATTTTTTGATAAATGAATGCGATGTTTTTTGAAAGTTTGATTATTGTGTCCTGGCTAATTGAGCTGTTTTTTTTTTTGTAATAATTCTTTTAATTTGTTTGATCAATTTTTGTAGTTTTGATTTGATTAGAAGAAGATTGCTTTTTGTAATATTGACTACAATATTATTGAAAGTGGCTCAGGAGTAGTGTTCAGTCATGAAAACTTTGAGATTAACTTCCTCTTTGAAGTTAGTTTTTTGCTGTTCCATTGCTTGCTTCCAATCAAAGAATTTGATTTTGCAACCTAATGATATTAGTTTATACTTAAACTAATTCAAGACAATTTGAACTTGCTTGTAATTAGTATTGATTGATGGCAAGGCAAATGTTTTAATATTTAAGACTTTTGCTCCTAAATAGCTAGTACACCAGTTTTGATCAATTCTTAATACACTTGAATGTATTATATGTGTAAATTCTTTTTCTTTGTTTAACATTTTGATGATGTCTATTCAGTCATATATATAGTTGTATATTCTTCTTTTGGAACTGGTTGTAAAAGCATTAATTGCAGAGATATTGAATGAATATAAGTTAAAATCTCCAGCCATTATTTGATGTATTGGCTTTTTGAACTTTCAAATGAATTTGATTAATGAGCTTGTCACAATTTTTCTCTTATTATTGATTATGAATAAGATATATAGAAGTAACAATTAAATCAATTTTTGATTTGAACTTGAGATACATGATACACCAGTATTCATTTTTTGTATAGGTTTCAAAAATATGATTGCTTAGGTCCTTGCTCATTATTAGACAAGTTCTATTTTTTAGTAAGCTTAAGAGAATACTGGTGATTATGGTCCTGTTATTAAGTTTTTTTAAAAATGAATTGTTTTTTGATACTTTTTTTTAGAGTAATATAGAATTGCTCTTTTGTTTTTGAGATCTTGTATTAGAATTGTAATCTTGGCTCTGTTATTGAGCCCATGTATATTTAGTATTGAAATATTAAGTAAATTTTTGATCTGTGAGATAGAAGAATTAGGAAGTACTATATCATGTATGTTTTTACTTAACGAGTGAAGAAAGTTGAATAACTTGTTCAATTTAACATATGAAAAGAATAAGATTAAAGCCAGGTTCTAGCAGATCTTCGAGATGATGTATTCTTCTGGCAGTCTATTAAAATCATATTTTTTGTGTAATTATGCGATGAGCATTAACAAGTCTTCATTATCTTTTAAAGAAAATCGGGTAGTGGATAGATTTTCTTCACAAGCTTTATTGAGCTCTTCTATGAATAATAGTGGCAATTTGGAGTTTGGAACCAATCCTTAGGAATAGTATAGAACTCATATCTCTTATGCAATTTGTACACTGTTGATAAGAAGTTATCTAAGTAACGATCAATAAAATCTTTAATTTTGAAAATCTTGTTTACATCTGCAATCTTGATAGAAAGTTTTCTTTATTTGTTTATGAAATAGATGGATTAATCCACTGAAAATCCAAAGGCAAGTTAAATTTGAAATCCTTTTGCAGGTATTTGATAAAGGTCTTTGTATCTTTTTTGGTCATCACTGGAATTGTCATGTCAAGTTCATTAAGCAGCAGGTTAGATGAGTAGAAAAGTGGTCTCTTGAATTTATAATAATCAAGTAGTAAGGTTCTAAGGCTATACTCTTTTTTAGAATCTCGATAAGTTTTCTTATATCCATTACAATTGGATCATATAAAAAGTATATTGCTAAATGCTTCGATAGTAACTTATATAAAGCTGGCAATGGAGTTTTGAGTGAAGAAAGATTAAAAAAGATTTTGGAAAGCTTAGTGGAGATTTTGTAGAACTTGGTGAGCTATCTAATTCTTGCTGACAATTCTTTCAAATTTTTTCTTTCAATTATAGGAAAAGGTATCTAATCTCATTATTTAAATCTTTTGGTTTTCTGATAAAGTATAAATTTAAAGAAATAAGACTCTGGAAGCTAAGAGAATTGGTAGTAAGTTTACAAGACTGAGATTATCAAAAAGAGAAGTGATCTCTTTTTAATTGATAAGGGGCATGAAAGTTTAATAATTATATTTGATAAGATATTTCCTGGTTCACTTGATATTATTGGAAATGATTCATATAGTATTTTTTTAATTAGATCTAAGAGCTCAATATAATTTACTAATGTGTTATTGTCTTTTAAAAAGTAGTTACATCCAAACTTAAGTATTTGGGTGATTTCAAAATATTTGAACTTGTTTAAGTCTGTAAATCTTAAACATATCATGAAAAGAGATGAGTTGAGAATCATTTTTTTATTCTTCTACTAATATAGCCTACATTATTATTCTTTTTATAATTATTATAGACTTTGGCTTCTAGCACCTTATACTCTTTTTAATGGTTTTCTTTAAGCAAATCATTTTTTATGAATGATCTGAAGAAGGTTCTGTCTTTTAGGAAAATTTTTGTTAAGATTGCAAAGTGGGTTCTTGTGTGACTAATTCTTTTAAAGTAGTTTTAATTTTTATAAACAAATCCATTACATCTTGAGCTTTGGTCTTGCAGAAAAACAACTGGGAGGCTAAATTGATGATTGTGTCATGTTTATTAATAAAGGATTTATTGATATTAACTGTTTATAGAACAGAGAGATTATCTATAGAGTAATTGAAGATTGGGTCACTCTTTAAAAGAATTTTGGTAATTATATTTTTTTTGTTATTCAAGGGTATTGCTATTTGTGATGCTTGACTCGAGCTTTTTGTAAATAAGAGACTGGAGAAATTTATTAGATTCCTGATAAAACTAGGTTTGTTATCTGGCCATTCTGATAAAACTCTTATTCCATCTTTCTGATATTGAATATACTTAGATACTTGATAGAATGTATGACCTGTAATTATATTATTTTGCAATATGGCTAAATTCTCTTGAACTTGTTGATCAAATTCTATTAGGAAGCTGATGTTTCCTATTATGGATGGGTAATCCAATAATACTATTGACACATCATTATCTAAACAAAAACTAGTAGGTCTGATTGTACTTCTTAATTTGTTATGGTAATTATTTATAATGACTGCATTTTAAGAATTATTCACTTGCATCATGTTATCTGTATTGTAGGTGCTATTGATATTTGTTGTGATAATACTGTTGATGTGTAATGCATTTGTGCTGACTAAGGCTACAGGAGGTACATATATGCTGCTGCTGGTTTCATTCAAAATAGAGATGTTCATGCTTTGTTGATTATTAAGTAAAAGTAAACTGCTTAGATTTTTTTTTGGAATTTGGGATATTAAGTTTTTTTCTTTAGGGTTTGTAGAAGAGTTTTGTTCTTTGATTTCTGATTCCTTATCCTGAACTGATATATTTGGAGAAGAATGAATGGATATATTTTATATTTTCTTAAGAGTGAATTTGATTCTATTATTTATTATATTAACTTGGTTCCAAGAGAGGTAAAAGATATAGTTGAGATTGCTGTTTAATATTTTTCTTGCAATAGTTTCCCTTATACTTGAAGCAAAATTATTCCTTTTCTAATAGAGAAAAAAGCTATTAAGGTTATTTTGAGTGTTACTTTTCATATTGTTTATTGTAAGTGATACTATTGTATAAGGGTGTGAAAAGGAGTTGGAGTTGATTGCTACTTGTTTAAATTCAATAAATGCAATGTTTACTTGTAAGGAGTCATTGTTGTCACTTGAATTTTGTAAGAAAACAATCCAAAATTTGAAAAAGTTAGTTAGAAGAGAAACTGATGCATGTTTTGCTGATTTAGTAACTTGAATATTGCTTGAGTTGCTTTTCTTGTAAACTACAGAAAAGAGGCAATTATTTGAATTAGTTATAATAATATTTAGAAAGATATGGGATGGGCTTGGGGATTTGCTCTTGGAAGTTGGGCTCCTAAAAGCACTTGCTGGTTTTTTTCTCCTTAGAATTTTGCCTGTTTTTATAAAAGAAAATTTTTTTTTAAAAAAAAAGATTTATAAGAAAGAGTTTTTTTAAAAAATTTATTATAAGTAATATATTAATTTAATTATATTGTAATTAAATTTATAAAAAAGTTATAGAATAATTGAAATATTTGAAATATTTGAAATATTAATAAAAATTTAAAAGATTTTAGAAATACAATAATATATAGGATATATTATATACTGTATAAAGAAAAAGAAAATAATAATAATTGCTCCATAGGTCAAATCACAAGATACCAGTTCAATTTCATATAAAGATAATTGAACAGTATCAATATGGTATTTGACACCATAACCTATTATGTGCTGTTTCTTATAAGAAGCTGTTTCACATGTTGATTCAGCAGGCATTGAGATTATGACCTCCTGAAAAGATAATATGGTGGGCTGATTGTCCAGTTGGTGTTATAATTATCATCTGAAATAAATATGAAAAGGTGATACGGCATATGGCTTGAGCAAGATGGCTTAGTGATTACTTTCCCATGGTATCTGGTGTCTCTTCCTATTAAGATGGTTGCCTCTATAGAGTTCTATTCACCACAATAGATATCACCCCCAGTTTCCCATTTTCTCTTTCTTATAAATACTCTTGGTTAGAAATAGAATACAACATACTAATGCAGAAATAAGGAATCTTGGAAGGAATCGTTGATGGAACAAGGACTACAGGTGATGTACGATGGGTCCCTATATATAAGAGTTGCATCCTGCTTGACATTTATGCTCCTAGATTTGACACTTTAAGCCAACTGATTCCTTGAAGTGTCTACTAGAAGATTTATGGAGTCGTGCCCCACTTGGCAATAATTGCCCCTAGATTTGGTAACTAGTGCCAACCAAGAATCAGCTTCGGAGCATTTACTAGGAAGTGCATATATATCATATCCTATTCGTAGCTGCGAGGTTTCAGAAGCATAATTGGTCAAGATGATCTACAGAAAATTAGCATGTTGGTGGTAAAGAAATGCCCCATAATACCATAACATAAGATAAGTCCACCTTGAGTGTAAGCTTATAAGTTAAGGTTAGGAAGTAGAGTAGATTAGCATTAGCTGTAGTCTAGTACTATAGAAGATGTATGATCTATTATTAACGATTCTTATATCAATAAAAATGATTGACATCTTAGCCTGTTTACTATAATAATAATAATAATAAAATAAGTTGTTTTAGTTAAAACATTGAATTATTTTATACATATACTGTATACTTATTTTGTATTAAATTTAATACTTCATTTGATATTATATAATTGATGATTGTAAACATAGAAACGGACTTATTGATTTTATCTTTACTGCTAAAAATAAAAAATTTCAAAAAAATTTAAGTTAAAAATGATTAGTATAATAATTTAAAATTGTAGTCATAATATTCAATTAATGAAATTGACCAAAATAACAAATTTTTCATTATTAATTTATATATTTTAATGGTAACTCAATTAATTACATCAAAATCTATAAATTTTAGCGACATGTATAATCATAAACATGATTTTAGCGATTTCTTAATGTTGTGAAACCAATAGAGATGGGAACACGAAATTGAAGTGCATCACGTAACAGTAATGACTATAATGATAAAATAATGTAATAATTGATAATAGCATGTAAACGTGTCAACAAGGCATATAAATAGGATAGCATAAAGTTTAGGATGGATAGTTAATTAGAGCTAGCTAGCGTCTGTTTGCAATTAGAGTTTAGAGTTTTGGGACTGCTATTTTACTTTCTCTCACTTTATTAAATAAATGCTACAACTTTACACAATAACACACTATCTCATAAAGCATAAACCAAGATAACTTTCACTACAGTAAAGTAACCTTTAGAGAGAAGAAGCTGAGTTACCTTTGCCCCGAGTAGAGAGTGACACTTGTAATCTTGAGACGCTCCTAGGGAAAGATGGTCAAGAAGAGATTAGCAGGTGCGCGAAAGTCGGCCAAATCGTAAACAGTCTCAGAGATAAAAAGCCTTACCTTATTTAGTGCCGAAATCCAAGCGTTCGGATTATCGTCACGCGAAGAGTGAACGTTTTAGCGACAGACTCTCCGGTGACGACAACAATGTTCTTGTATCATGATCAATAAGTATATGAGCAATAGTAGATTGCGAAAAAGATAACAACAATAACAAACCACAAGAATAATAAAACCCACTTAACCTTTAAGTTGAAACCACCAATACTTGCCAAATCTATGCCCTCTTTTTGCCATCCACCCCATAAAAGCTTACCTGATCCTCTGTCCGATCGTTACGCAAGATCGGAAGATCGTTGCAACCAATAGAATGGCATACATAACATGCGGCGCAAGTGATTGATTGGCATGTAAACAAGTATAAATAAGACTGTATACTGTAATTAGAAGAAAGTTAATTAATAATAATTAATTAGTATTCGCGCTTTAATGGATAAAATAAAGTTAAGCATAAACTCTTGCCGTAGTTTCACGTGTGTTTTGTTAGTGGGACCGAAAAACTGGAGCTTGACTAGAGTAGTGGGATTTCTAGCAAAAGATTAAAGGATTCTAGAGGACAGTCGAGAGGAAGAAAGCTAACAAGTGTCGAATCATCCAAATATCATCAGGAGTTAAAGCTTTAAACAGCCTTGATTGTACGTTATGCGGAAAATTATCCTGGAATCTGTAATTCTTGTTACGTGTTTTAAAACGCTATAAACAGTTACTTTAAGTTTGTCAATATTTTTTATTATTCAATTTGTAAAGGCATATAAGTTTAGCCTTATTAATTTTATAAATGCCTTTATCGATTCTTTATTATTATTCAAATTGACATTTTAGTTTCATAAATTTCATAATGTCGTAATTATTCTTTTATATGATTAAAGAAATTAAAAAGAAATCAAAACTATAATAGTAAAAATGGTCGCATGTCTAATATTAATCGATGATCATTACCAAAAAATATATAGCATATAAAGTACCAGGGAATATTCTTCCGTTATTTGATTTCATATTATTTTATCAGGTATTCATACAACTTAACTATTAATTGGCCGGCTCAATCATAAAATCAATGAGGCTTTATCAGAAAAAGCCACAATTTAGTCGAGCAGCCATTTTGTGTCAATACAATATAACTGATTATATGTTGCATGAAAAAAAACATATTTATCGAGATTTGGCAGTAACTCTGTTGTATAATCACGATCGAGAACTAAAAGCATTCTTTGTACAAACAAAAACAATATTTTTCCACCAAGATAAAATTTTAATATATATTCTGTTAATAGCATCCTAACTTTTTTTTAATTTAATCATGAATCGAAGAATACTGATATCTTCCATCCTCTTAATGATATCATTAATATCGCTTTATATAAGCTTTTTATTTCAAACCATACCTGACCAACTATATTATTCAAACACAAATTCTAACAGAACTCTTGGCTTTGAACATATATATGTCATTAATCTTGTTCATCGACCAGACAGACGTTTTAAGATGGAGGCCATAGAGAATACACTTGGTTTAGATTTCGATTTTTTCCCAGCCATAAACAACAATGACAGTGAAACCCTTGATAAGTATAAAGCCGACCTTGCGTCTAGACACAAAGCTTGTTACGTTAGTCACTATAGAGTCTACGAATCAATTGTCCGTAATGGATACAATAGTGCCTTGATTCTAGAGGATGATACAGACTTTGAGATAAGTATCTCTTCTATAATATCAAACATTCATCGCATTTTACCCAATGATTGGGAAATGCTATATATCGGACATTGCACTTGGGAACAAGGCGGACCATTTATTGGTTATGCTTCTGGTTTCAAACTGTTTAAATCAACATCGCCAGCGTGCACCCATGCATATGCCGTTACGCTTTTTGGCGCTAAAAAGTTATTAAAAGAACTCGTTAATCTTAAATTTCCGATTGATTTAGAACTAGGCGAAAAGATTAAATCGGGAAATATCACTTCATATAGTCTTGTACCACCAGCTATTATTCAATGGAAATCTAAGGATAATCCATCTGACGTTTCTCCCGGGGCAGAAATGTTGAGCCCTCGTTTAAAGAACTCCACT
Organism: Acaulospora morrowiae; assembly: GCA_910591835.1. Taxonomy (NCBI): domain Eukaryota; kingdom Fungi; phylum Glomeromycota; class Glomeromycetes; order Diversisporales; family Acaulosporaceae; genus Acaulospora; species Acaulospora morrowiae. Next base: position 7,472 of record CAJVPV010000494.1, on the reverse strand, counting down.
TTACATTCTCTTGGGTTCCAAGAAATTTAGATCACAATATTTTTCCCGATTGTTGTTTAGCAAATTTTTTTTTTTTCGTTTTTCTTTTCAACCTAAAATAATTTATAATACGTTAATGTACACTCCCATGATAAAAATCATGGCCCGATGATCAAATTTGGTGATAATCAACGGTTAAACAGGAAATTTTTTTTTACGAATTTAAAGAATCTAATTATATATTTTTTTCGAATCGTATAATTTTTTTTTCTATAGTTTTCAAAATTTTTATTCATATTTCTAATACTTTGTAGGATTACCTTTAGAATTTCTAACAGCCTCAATACAATGAGGCATACTTAATACAAGATTACATTAAATTGAAACATCTATTTTAAACCACTCCTTTTGTAAAAATTCAAAAAATTCCAATTTATTAATTGGTAAAGGATTATATTTACAAATTCAACATTCTAATTCATTCCAGAGATGCTCAATATGATTGAGATCAGGATTTTGGATAGGCCATGGAAGACAAGAAATATTTTTTTTAATAATTCATTCTTTTATATTCTTTGCTCTATGAATTGAACAATTATTATCTTGAAATAAATAATTATTTTCAATATTAAGATTTTTTAAATATGGTAACAAGTTATTATTAAGAACATCAATATAGTCAATTGCCTTTTGTCACCTATCAATTTGTTCTAATGGATCTAAGCCACCTGCGATAAAACATTTCCATACTATTACTTCTCTTTTACTAGATTTAAATATTGGAATAAGACAGTTTATATTATATTTTTCTTTAAATAATCACAAAACATAATTATGACCATCATTTCCATATACTTCAAAACAAGACTTATCACTTTAAATAATATAATTCCATTCAGAAGTCCACTGTAATCATTCTATTGATCAATTAAAATAAATTACTTGATTTTGATTATTGACAAATGGTTTTCTTTTTTCAATTTGAGTATAATAACTCTTTTTATAAAGGTATTGTTAAAGAGTATAGATAGAAACCTTAATAGATATAGATTGTACAAATTCATTTTGTAAAACATTTAATATAATCTTATGATTTTTTTTTAGAATGTATAATAAATATCAAATATTATAATTATTCAATACTGGTGGTCTTCCAATTTGAGGTGGTTTTAACTCTCCAAAGTCTTTATAATACTTTATTATCCTTTTGACTGTTCTAAATACAAATACTAGCTTTTTGGAAATAGCAGTACACCCATATCATATTTTCAAGCACTAACTATCTGATTTCATTTATCTTCAAATAGTTCTTTATATTTTAATTTCATTGCAAAAAAGTTATAAATATAAACAAAGGAAATTTCATCATTTTTGAAAACTATTAGTTTTATCTATTCTAACAATATAAAATTTATACAGTATATTATTTAATAATTACATAAAAAATACTTTTAACTCTTTTTTTTTTCTTTACTAATTATGCTCAAAATTGATTATTGAACCATAACTTTTGTCATGGGAGTATATATTATATAAATTTAAGCAAACTTTGATTTTACTTAACATTTCTAAAAAATAAAAAACTTTAATTATAATTTCTTTATTAAATAGTTTTTAATGATTTCAAAATATTTTTTCAAATAAATTGAGTCTATCAATATATTAAATTGGGCAATAAAATTATTTATCAATATAAACTTTTTTTAAATATACATTATTTGATAAAAATAACAATAATTATAAACTAGAGATATTGGAAAACATGTTTGGTCATATGACTTAAGTAAATATTCAGAATAGCAAAAATTTTAAATTATGACTAAAAAAAAAAAGGAATTTACAATAAATGAAAAAACAATAAGATTGGTCAATAATAATATAGTTATATTATCTATCTTGTTGTTTATTTTTTTTTTATCTTTATTTTTTTTAAATTTTTTAATTAATAATTGACTTATATTAATTGTAACAAGATATATAGTATAGTATTAATAAATTATTATAGTAATTATAATTTTTTATTGAATAATATAAATAATAATATTAATTTATCTTTATTTTAAACAAATTTATATCTTAATAATTTATAAATTAAATATAATTTTATATAATTGTTTTTATAAAAAGCTTTTTTAAAATTTTTTTTCTATATACAAAGTTTTAAATTCAATATTATTATTATATTGAAATAAAAATCAATTGCAATTTTTTTAATATAGAAAAATATTATTTTTTTATTTATTCATATATTATATAATATGATATATATTTCAAAAAGAAACAATATTTCTTATATATATTTATAATAAGTTAAATACTAGCTTGCCTATAATTATTATTTAACTTATATCTAAAAAGAAATTTTAATTTAGTATAGCTATTAAATAATGCTAAACAGCTATAAATACCTACTTAAAATTAAAAAAAATTAAATCATATATCTTCAATTGTTTAATAGCAAAGAAAAAAGATGGTTATATAATAAAATTCATAATCTTATATTTTATTTAAACAATAGCTTTCAATTATTTCTACTATTAAACAAGTTATTAAATAGCTTGTGAATTTATATTCAGTATTTTCTTTATATTTGATTTTAAGAACTGAATTAAAATATATTTGAAACTTTATTTCTATTTTATAATTTTATTTAAAAACTATAATAAAGTATAACAAATACTTTACTATTTATAAGATTAAATAAAATAAAAATACAATTTAAAAACAATCTAAAACAAAAATTATACTTTTATAAAAATTCTAACAAATTAATTTGTTTTTAAAAAAATTTATATTCTAATTAATATTTTTTTTTTGAAATAGAATGGTATTATATACAGGTTTTTATTAAACAATAATCAATTTTTAGGTTACATCAAATATCATCTATTGTTATTACAACAATTAAATGCTAACCTATCTACTTTTATATTTAGCAATATGTTATTTACTCTTGAGATATGTTACATATTTTCAGGGAGATCTGTCTAGGGAATAAAAATCCTATTACTAGTTTTAAACCATCTAACCTACTGGTTTAACTATTTGTAAAAGCAGTAGGTACTGTTAATTACTTATCTAAGTTACTTATCACATCATATCTTTTCACTTATATGTTATATGATAGAGGAACCACAACATAAGATATATGTTTTCTAATGAATGCTCTGATTTTTAATTGCTGGTTAGCTTTAAGCTATCAAATTAGGGGCTCTTATGATCAAATGGTGCATAATTTCTTAAGGATTATATGAATCAAGTCTAATCCAGTTTTCTTGTTTTTTAATCTTCTAGTAAACATTCTAGTTTTAGAATTGATTGGCTTAGGCTATTAAATCTAGAGGCATAAATGTCAAGCAGGACACAACTTCTACATACCTAAACTATCCAGGAAGAACCATGTTGTATAAGATGTTAGTGTTAATTTAATGCTTTTCTTCAAAGCTTCTTTATTTAACAGTCAACAGAAAAGGTAATAGCAGATTAGAATTGGTTGAAATGGAGTACAATCCAATCAGTACTTTCAAATATATAGATGGTTCTATAAACTTCTTCAGTAGATAATTATCATAGCATCATTCAGATGATTATCATGCCATTATATCTTAAAAGGAAGACACAATCTTAATGTCCATTGAATCAGTATATAAAATGGTTTCTTATGAGAAACAGTATATAACAGAATATAGTATCAGATACTATATTAATACTATTCAATCACCTTCACATGTGATTGAACTGGTATCTTGTGATTTAATCTATAAAGCACTAACCATTATACTATAGATCTACAGATCTATATTCTAATTAATGTTTCTATTTTTGTAATTAAATTTAAATTTAAATTTTTATTTTTTTATTATTTTTTTTATAGTAGAATGGTATTAGATATAGAATTTTATTGAATAATATTCAATTTCTTTATATTCATCAAATATTATTTATTGTTATTACAATAGCTAAATGCTTACTATTTACTTTTATTATCCCAGCAATACTAATAACACTCTTAAAGTGAATTCATATTTTTGGGGAGGACCTATCTAGGGATAAAAATCCTACCACTAGTTTTAAACTATCTAATCTATTAGTTCAACTATTTATGAGAGTAGTAATAACCATACATGTGTTCGTATTACCATAAAAGGAAATTTGATCGACAATACGATTCCGAATTAAATACGAATTCCAATTAATTACTATATGTTACTTAGTAATTCTACCATAATACGGTTTTTGAAAAATGGTTGAATTCAATTCCACCACATGTATAGTAATAACTACTAACTACTTACCTAAATTACTTATCATATTATATTTTTTGTTTACATGTCAAGTGGCAAAGAGGCCACAATATGATACATATACTCTCTAGTAAATACTTTAGTTTTGATCTGCTAGTTGACACTTAACTATTAAATCTATAGGCTCTTATAATCAAGTGAAACATAACTTCTTAAAGGACTATATAGAACAATCTAAACCAGTCTTTCTAGTTTCTTAATTTCCTAGTAGACACTTCAGTTATGGAACTGATTAGTGTAGGCTGTCAAATCTAGAAGTATAAATGTCAAGCAGGATACAACTCCTATATGTATAAACTATTTGGGAAGAACCATATTACATAGGATGTTAATATCGGTTCAGTATTCTCTTTTAAAGCTTTCTTATTTAACAGTCAACAGCAAAAAAAATTATCGAGTGGATTTAATAAGATGGAATATAGTCCAATCTGTATATCCAAATGATTAGTTGTTTTTGAAAGTTGATAAAGATTAATTAAAATGGAGTATAGTCTAGTTTGTATATTCAAATATAAGAGTTCATAATTGAATTTTTATAAAAATTAATTTTAATTATTAATTATATTATATATTAATAATTTTATTTCTAATTATTATAATTTTATTTTTTTCAATTTAAATAAAATGTACAGCTAATTAAAAATAACAATTATATTATAAAGTACCTTTTATTTAATTACATAAAAATTGAATATTTTTTGTATTTCTTCTATTAATTTAATAAAAATAATTATATATTTTTATCAGTTATTATTCAAGAAAATATTAATAATTTTTATTAAAATTTTAAACAAAAATTCTTTTTAAAACTTTTTCTTGAATTAAAATAAATAATTAAAAATTTTAATTAATTAAAAAATCCAAGTTATTTGACAATTTTAATACTATTGAAACAAAGCTTAAAATTTTTAAAAACTATTTTAATAAAGATTATTAATCTTCAAACAAATTATTACAAAAATCAAAAACAAATATATTAATAAAATTTTTAAAAAAAATAGATTATTTTCATTTGATTAGTTTTATTAAATCTTATAAAAAACTAATAAATACTTATTCAAAATCAATTTATTTTAACTTTACTATTTACTAACACTCTTAAATCAATAATAACATTAAAGTATTTAACAATTTTTTTTATTTTGCTAAATTTTTTTCAACTTTTATAAATAATTTTGAGTTATTTAAACCAGTGATATCTTTTTTTTTCAAAATAATTTAATAATAATCATGATTTATTCAACTCTTAATACCCTTTAAATATATTTATTACTCTAATTAATACTTTAAACACTATCTCAAACATATTTTAATATATATTTCTAATTAGAAATCTAATTACTATTTTTATATTCAATATTAGAGACTATTTTCAAAAAAAAAAACTAAAATAATTTATCAAAACACTTATAAGTAACAGAAGTATTCTTTATTATTTTAAAATAAAAACAACCATAAATTATCAAAAAAAATTAATAATCAGCAAATCTTTATAAAGTACAAGCAATAGTATCTATATATATTGTAATATGAATAATAATGATACAATCTATATTAACAACAATCTCCAAGTAGTATTATATACTCTAACTAGAACAAAACATGTTAAAAAAATAAACAACATACATATAAATATAAAATAATATAATAGAAAGCAATAATAAAATTAAAGAAAAGATTGGATTAAGTCATATAATCTGTTTCTACTTGTTAGATAAATAAATTATATCATATTACAACAGAAACAATAATTAATTATATAATGGTTTTATTGTGATCTATTATTTTAGATTTCTTTTTTTGTTTATTTTGTTTTCTTATTGTTAATTATTATGTAATTATTGGAACTAATTATATAAAAGATCTATCTTATTAATAATAAAAATAACAATTATAAATATTCTTTTTTGATTACAATCAATTCTGCCTTACAAACCAAAATATTTACTATTATTATACAAATCTTAGCTTTCATTAATGACAGACTTACTAATAACCATTACAATATTAATAAAAATAATCAATAATCATATTTTTGATATTTTTATTTAAAATAAATTTTAATATATTACTTATTTCAAATTTAGCCTAAAATAAATATTATAATTATATTAAACTATTTATTTTATAAAATAACTATCAAAAACTTTGATTAAAACTTTATCAAATATATCAAAAAAAGTATATTATTTTTGTTAATAATATTAACTCTTATTTTTCAACTTTTGTTTTATTATTATATTTACTATTATCTATAAAAGAATTATTTTATAAATATATATACAAATTTATAAATATAGTTAAGACTATTGAAACTTATTTCAAATTTCTTTTTTAGAAAATACTTTGTCAAAAACCAAAAATCTCTTTTTATAACTAATAAAACATATTCAAAAACCAAAAAAGTTTCAAAATACTCAAAGGTAAACATATTTATATAGCTAACCATTATATATAAAATCTTTATTATCTATAGAAAAAGAAAACAGATAGTCTTTTTTATTTAAGAAGATAAGAAAGCAAACTTTCTAATTCATAGTCAGATTCCAAGAAATCAAAACCCATTGCCAACTCTATAGCCAGGCCAGTATCAGGTTAAATACTTTTTTAGGCATTGCAAGAACTTTCAAGAGACCAGATTCCATCTGATAAATTAGACAATCTCATTACTATTCTGAAATTGAAAGGTTTTAAAGCTTCCCATCAATTGAACAGAGTCAAGAATTTTTTTAATATATATATCAATATCCAAAAAACCAAAGCAGTTTACTTCTATAAAATCTCAAGATATATAAACACATCAATATCATACCCATAACAATATAAACAACAATAAGCTAAACATGCATTGTATGCAACCTTTATACTATATAAAACATGTATAATATGTAAACTTTATAAACAAAACAACAAGTAAATATATATTCCACATGTTTTTTTTCTACCAACAATCATAAAGCAATCTTATTTATATCAAAACAAAATCCAATAAACAATATATTCAATAAATACAATCAAATATAAATTTAATTCCCAATTATATTAATAATACCACTTTTAAATCTCCCATAACAACAATATTCCTTGACCTACCCGGTCATAGTCCAGTAGACTAAGGCAGGGTAGGGCTAACCCATGACCCACGGTTCAACTCCAGCTGGGGGACAATTCACATATCCCAAAAAGGAC
>CAJVPV010000493.1:0-21494 GCA_910591835.1 Acaulospora morrowiae | reverse complement strand
GAAAAGACTAAGACCAAGACCGAAGAACATACCACCGCCGAAGGAAAGACTACTAAAGAAAAGACCAAGACCGAAGAGACTACTAAAGAAAAGACTAAGACCAAGACCGAAGAACATACCACCGCCGAAGGAAAGACTACTAAAGAAAAGACCAAGACCGAAGAAACTACTAAAGAAAAGACTAAGACTAAGACCGAAGAGCCTACAAAAGAAACTACAATTAAAGAAAAGACCAAGACCGAAAAAACTACCAAGACCAGTACCAAAGAGCCTACGAAAGTAACTACTATTAAAGAAAAGACCAAGACCGAAGAAACTACTACCAAAGAAAAGACCAAGACCAAGATCGAAGAAACTACCACCAAAGAAAAGACTAAAACCAAAACCAAGACAACCATTGAGCCTACCACCAATTGCGAAACTACAACCAAGTTTAGAACATCAACTATTTTCACAAAGACAGCTACCCATACTAGAGACTACGAACATCACTCCACTACCAAAGATAATGAACATCACTACACCACCAAAGTTGACGAACATCATACTAAAGATCGTGAACATCACTACACCACCAAAGATGATGGACATCATCACACTACCAAAGATGATGGACATCACTACACCACCAAGATTGACAAACATACTCAAGACCGCGAACATCATTATACCACCAAAGACGGCAAACCTCACTTCACTACCAAAAAAGACGAACATCACTACACCACCAAGGTTGACGAACATAATACTAAAGATCGTGAGCATCACTACACCACCAAAGATGATGGACATCACACCACCAAGACTCAAGACCGCGAACATCATTACACCACCAAAGACGGCAAACCTCACTTCACTACCAAAAAAGACGAACATAACCACACCACCAAGGTTGACGATCATAATACTAAAGATAGTGAGCATCATTACACCACCAAAGGTGGCTTAACTACCAGAGATGGCGAACATCACTACACCACCAAGGTTGACGAACATCACTACACCAAGGTTGACGAACATCACTATACTAAAGACCTCGAACATCATACCAAAGACTACGAAGATCTCACTACTATTTACCACCATACTAAACCACAACAACATTACACAACTATTTATTACCATACCAAAGCTCATCACCATGTCAAAGAAAAACATCATGCCAAAGAAAAGCATCATAAAGATAAGCATGATGCCAAAGAAAAACATCATAAAGAAAAGCTTCATCACAAAAAAAAGCATCACGGCAAAAAAAATCACGGAAAGAAACATTAAATAATTTCTAATAATTGTGACAATTTATATCCTGACAATATATTGATCTTATATTAGATGTTGCAGTCATAATGTTTTAATAGAGTTTTTTTTCAATTTTCAAAAATGAATCTCAAATTTTTTTAATTAATATACTGTAGTTTGATATATTAGTACTGTATTGTATTATCGAAATTTCAATAAAGTTGCTTATTTAAAAGAACAAAACTGCATTCTACTTTCAAAAAATTTTATAAAGCGTAATACCTAAATTTTGCCGCACATTGTTAAACGTCAAATGAACTAAAGATCTGTTAAAAAAACTAGATCAGTTTATAAAATTCTTAAAAATTACTTAACGTTCTGAAATACCTCTACCGCCCAGTAAAATACATAGTATAAGTATCTCATTAATTTTCTGTTCTATTTTTTTGTCAAAATCTGAATGATCATTTTTTTATAACATGTTCTCTTTGTTGTTTAATAATATGTTGTTTTTTTTCATTCTGAAAATGTTTACATCTTGCTTTTCAGACTTCTTTAATAATATAGATCCTTGATAGTTGGTAAAACATAATGGTAATAGTTGATTAGTAATAGATTTGTTGTTGTTTGTTTGATAGTTAATTGGATGAGAAGTTGCACTAAACAAGTATAAGATATAATGAAAACTAGTTAAAAAATAAAAAAGGCCTATTGAACATACACTCTGGTAGTTCTACTCCTATGAAGTATATTTTAAATATACTTTCTGAAAGGTCAAACTACTCTTCAAAATATATAATAGTATTGATGATTAGTATCTAATAAGATAGTGTGAAGATAAGATTTGGTTGAAAGTATATTAGAAAGAATTTTGAGACAAAAATTATAGATTTTGAATTGATATTGATTTGTTATAATTGATATGCTTTTGAAAAAAGTTAAAGTATTAGTTAGAAGTAAAAGATCTGATTTTAATATTGTTTAAGTACAATAAGAATGGATTATTTTTGTAAAACAGAAGTTTTGTTTATTTGTTTAATATATTGCCTTATTGGTAGTTATCTGTGTTAGTGAGTATAAAATGTATTAATAAGAGTCAATTATATTGATTTGTAATAGTTAAGAGTTGATTGACTGTGTTTTTGTATTGTGAGTATAAGTTTGAAGAAGGTACAAGAGGTTTGAAAAGTTTGTATTATGTTATGAATATTTGAGATAGTAAAAAAGTATGGATTTTGTATTTTTTGCTATGGTTGATAGGTAGCGGAAAAAAGATTTTATGATTTAATTTTGAATGTTTGATAAAGAAATGTTATTTTTTTATTTGTTGATAGAAAGATTATAATTATTGTATAAAGTGTAATAAGTAAGAATTTGAATTAATATTGATTGTATATAATTTGTGATGTTGAATAAGATTCTAAGTAACTGATATAATACCAATTTGATATTTATATAATATATTAGTAGAATTTCAAGAGTGGCGTTATTATATTGTAAAAGTAAGTTAATAGTAGATTATAATGTTGGTGAGGTATGTTTTTTGATTAGTAATTCATGTAAATTTGAGTAAATTAATATTTGTGGGTTATTATGAGATGGCTTTATAGAAAGTGTTTAAAGAAGATCATTTTTGGTTGCTTTTGTTATGATCATATTGTCTGATTGAGATCTGATAAAGAGGTTAAATAAGTTTATAGAAACTAGAAGTTGACAATTATGAGTACTTGTTTAAATGTTTTGTAAGCAGCTTTGATATTTGAAGAGTATTATGAATTTGTTGGAGTCAGAATTATTACAAGTTCAATAGTTGTATTTGTTTTTTGCTTTTTTTCTAATATTATTTTGTTATTGATAAGAGATACTAGCTATTTTTTTGTTTAATTTGATTGGAGTTGAGCCAGTTTGTTAAAAGCTTTGATATAAAAATAGTTTATATTAGAGAAGTATTTTTTTATAAATTTTTTTGTAAATATTAAATCCAAGTCTGGCTGAGATGTAATATAAGTTTGTAATAGTTATTCAATGTATTAAATGTGTTTTTTGAAAAGTTGATTTGCAAATGTTGATCAGTTTGAAAGATATAAAAGAAGTTTGTAAATAAATATATTTTCTTTAGAAGTTTATATGAACAGTTAGTTTCAAAACAGAATGAGAAATTGTAGTTTTTAGCAAGTTGTATTGTATAGATTATAGTGTTGTGTTTAAATATTTGTTAGTTTTGGAAAATACAATAGGTTGACAATTTTGTGTTTGTATAGTAAGGATTTCTTATTCCTTGCTATGTTTAGTTATAGAATTGGAAATGAGTATTGTAAATTGGAAATTAGAACTTTCAAATTGCACATCAAATATTGGTTTGATATTGAAAATGTGAAAGTTGTAGTATTATAATTGAAGAAGAGTTTTTTCTATATTGAATTTGTGTTTAATTGTTAAATCAATTTTTCTTTGGAGATTTTTAAGCATGTTTAGGATAAGAAAGATTGTTTGAAGTTTATATTCTATACATAAAAGAAGAACCTTATTGTAAATATATAATATTATGTGGCTTGTTGGATATTTGAATTTAAGTGATTAAGATTGTTTTTGTTTCTTTAGGAATTTTGTTATAATTAAATATAAAAATACTATACTTAGAGAACCAGATACCTAGTATTCTTATTGGTCTTTTTTTGGATAATAAAAGAATTAATGTTATTTCTTAAAAGGTTTTTTTGTTAGAGACTTTACTGTTTATGACTAGTAATTTGGTTTTTGTTGTACTAGTTTTGATAGAATTCTTTTGCAATGTTTAGGTTATTTTGAATTTCAAATTTTGAAGGTACAAGAAGATTGAGATTGTCCATAGTATTATGCTTTAAGTTTGACAGTTGTTGTATTAGGACTGTGATTAGTAAATTATAAAAGATAATTTACTAGAGAAATGATAATTTTCTTCTTGATCAATTCTGTTGGGAATTATAATTTGTTAAGTAAGACTGAGGTTTATTATTTTTTGGCATATGCAGTTTGTGAGAATATTATAAAGGTTTCTAATAGATATATTTTTTCATTGATTTTTTTAATATGTCCAAGTTTACTGAATCAAAGAATTGATTAATAAGATTCATAGTTCTTTTTGAATAAGTTTTTTAGAATTATAAATTAAGTTGAGAATTTGTATTGGTTTGAAAGTACTTTGGTTATAAATATTTGCAAAATTGGATTTTTGGAATATATTGTATATTGTTAAGATAAAACTGAATCTTTTGATTAGTATTTTGGTCAGGATTTCCTGAATAAGTCGATTAGGGCTATGGATCTTGTTTTTTAAATGTTATACTTTTATTGAAGTTTTTTGCTAATAGAAAATATGTGATAGTATTTTCAGTCTATTGGAATTTCTTGAAAGGAGAATATTTGATTAAAGATTATATAAAAGTGAAGAGAAGAATTTTTTGGGTTTGTTTTATAAAAAAATATGTTATTTTGGAAGAATTAGATGTCTTATTGTTAGAAAGTAAATTAATTGCTTCTGTGATTTTGTATTTAGTGATTGGGTCCCTTAATTAGGATTTCTAATGGTACAATTTTGGTACCAAGTCAGTACTGAATTTACTATAAGTTTAAAATAGTGGGTTACAACTCATATATTAACTTTATTATAAGTTGGTACCATTTCGGTACTTAGTTTGGAACCCTATCCTTAATGTATTATAAATTGTGAAATTAACATTGTTAAGTTAAATATAATGTTTTTCTATTTAGAGAGAAGTTAATTATCAATTATTCATTTGTAAAAGACTTTTTTATAATGATCTATAATTGTTTAATAAATTTGTATAGGGTTGTTATGACTTCTTAATTGATTGGGTCCATGATTTTTGTGAAAAAGACATAAAAGTTTTTGTGATTGACAGTTTGTTTAATTATGATTTTTGAAATTTCTTGGAGGTTTGCTATTTATTGATCAATAATTTTGCTAATTGTTTCTTTTCTTTGTAAAGCTTTTTTATCTTTAAGTGTTTTGAAAGTTATTTTGAAGAGTTTTTTAAGCAAGGTACTTTGATCATTTTTGTTTTAGTGGAAGAGTTTAAGATTTTTAAAATCTTTTAATATTGTATGGCTGATTGGATAAGGAGTTAATGTTAAAATATTATAGATATGGAATTTGATTATTTAGAGTTTTTGTAAAGCATTATATCATTTTTGTTGAAGATTTGTGATATATTTTTATGGATCTTTGTTTTTGGAACTGATTTATTAGATTTTTAATAATATTTGAATTGAAGAATCTCCAGGTTTTCTCAATGCTAGATTTCTTTGAAGAGCAAAATAAAACTTTGGTGATAGTTGTGTTTATTGTTTTCCAGGTTTTAAAGTTATTTTATTAAGATTGTAATAGATGAAAGTAGTTTTTTTAAGAAGTTTTATAAGAAGTTTAAAAATGTTAATGTAATAATTTTGTTATCACTATAAAAATCTAGTTCAGTATTGTTAGCATAAAAAAAGGTATGGATCATTAGAATTGCTGATAGTCACATGACATGGCGCGATCCATCAGGCCCTGCATCAAGAAGCCTAAATAGTCTAATCGGGGATTTGTAGGACACGACAGTATATCAGCAGATGCATCGCAGCGGATATAAATATGGGTGGATTAGCTAGCTAAAATAAAAAGTAAATATTCGTATTGTAAAAACTTGTACCCATTGTATTTACACGAGTATAATAAATAAACTTATCTTAATTGAATATTAGCTGCTGTAGGAATTCAAGAAGCCCATAAAGGATTGTGGTAGAGAATTAGACCAGTAATACAAGAGAAGGGAATTATTAACAAGTGCCTCTGGTTAGCAAGTAACACAAGCCCTACATACCTATCATTACATGACAATCTAGTTTGGATCAGTGACAGACTCGCCATGTACCGATAACAGTATTTATTATTTGTATTTTGGTAGACTGAATGACAATATTATTTAATATCCAGATTTGATTAATATAACTTTGACCAGGGTTCTAAAAATATGTATATGGTTTTGTAGAGAAAGAAAAGATGTAATATATCAATATAGTTTTTGTTTAGTTTGTTGAAAATGTGTGATTTATGTTTTGATTCAAATTTTGGATTCTGTCTATTAAATTAGATATGAAGTTAAATTCATCTGTAATAATATATAAATGTTTTTTGAGAAATTGTTATTAATAAGTATTTGGTAATAAAAAAAAAAAACTATTTTCTATAAATTATTTTTACTTGAAAATTTTCTTATTTGATAATAGGCCTTCCAAGAAACTTTTACTTCCCAAGCACTTCCAAGTGTTTATAACTACTAAATAACTCTTATCATAAAGTACTTCACAACTAAAAACAACAAAAAACAGTTCCTACATACAATAATTTATCAGGATTGAAACCAACTCTTTCAAATTTTCTACTTTAATCTCAGTAATAACAAAATTATTAGAACGGAATTTGTGAGAAATCTTCTTATTTCTAACTTGATAAACTTCTTCAATTAATTTCTTATTATAAAAAAAAAATTGTAAAAATTGTAAAAACAGGCTTCACAAATAACATTTGTATCCTTAATTTTACAATAAATATTAACAAAAAAGAGAATCCATGCAGACTTTCTTAAACTCATGTCTCTTTTTTCAACACTGGAAACATATCTCTTAACTTTTAGTACATTAGCAATATTGTGAAAAAAATAGAAAAAACCCAACTAAACACTGAATTTTACAATTGTCTTCAAGAATTTCTCTCCATCTCCAAGGAATAATCAAAAATCCCAACCAGCTTAATCTGATTATTTACCTATTACTTCTCTTGTCTTCTAAAAAGAAATGTTGATTAAACAACCACAATGTATGCATATGCAAATCCCTTACATATTACTTCAACTTTCACCTAATCTAGCAATTCTACAGAAATCAGCATAACAATGGACATACCAATGAAATTATCAGATTTAGATCTTGTCAAATCCAAACAAATTGATCAAACAATTGTTACCCCAACTTCTTCTTTTGACAACCATATAACAACTCTTAACTTCAATATAGATATTAGTAAAATCCTTCCTACGAGCCAATCAAATTTAATGATAATTGACAAAATAATTGATCTTGACAAACTTGCTAACTCTACTTCTCAACTTAAAACTATACCATATGCCTGGTCATCCTTTTTTGAATAACAAGTTCAAACTGAACTCCAAGAAATCAGAAAAAACAAACAATATTAAACTCTTAGAATCAATACTGAAAAACTAGTTAACAACCTTCTTCATACACCAAATGATATACAAATTATTATCAAAACAATTGACACTATTATTAAACTTCCCAAATATCTACCTTATTACTTAAAAGCAATAATGAATAAAGTCAGTTTTAAAGATCATACTTTCTTCAGTCCTTTCACCCAAAAAGAAAATATCATGTCAGCTTATCAAAAAGAATTCATTGAAATTGAAAAAGGCATTTAGAATAATTACAAAAGATAAAACAATATATACTTCATTAACTTTGAAACAAAAAAAAATCTGTGCTATAATCTATATTATTCTATCAATCATCTATCTATATATTATTGATATCAAAAACATGTCCTATTATAAACTAGCAAGTCTTTTTACTTATCTTATCAATTATTTTATTAAAAAACTAATTTTCACCAACGACTACACCATAATTAAAGATAAACTCAAAAAATATCTTGTTAACTCTCTTTCCAATCTTTTATCCAAACCATCTGAAATCCTATTTCAAATTAAAATTAAACTCTCTATAAAACTTTCAATGACAAACAAGTCAATTTAATTGCAACTCTTCATATCTTAAAATCTTACTACAAATTTGACAAACTTCCTGATATATACTTCAAGGAAAACTCTTTCCTTCTAGAAAACCAAATGAATTATTAACCAAATACATGAATATCTTTCCTATTGTTAGCATAAAAAAATGTATGGGTCATTAGGATCGCCGATAGTCACGTGACATGGCACGATCCATCAGGCCTTGCATCAAGAAGCCTAAATAGTTTAATCAGGGATTTGCAGGACGCGACGGTATATCAGCATACGCGTCGCAACGGGTATAAATATAGGTGGATTAGCTAGTTAAAATAGGGAGAAACCATCGCTATTGTATAAACTTGTAATACTTGTAATTGCACCAATATAATTAATAAACTTGCTTTAATTGGTTGTTTGCCGCTTATAGAATCTTAAGGGACCACAACGGCTTGTGGTATAGGATTAGACTGGCGACTAGAAAGAAGGGAGTTTATTAACAAGTGCCTCTGGTTAGCAAGCGACACAAGCCCCTACACACCTATCGTTACGCGACGACCTAGTCCGAATTAGTGACAGACTCGCTGTGTACCGATAATACTATAAAAAAAAAGAAGTGATCTTAACAATCTTTCAATTATAAAAATTTCCTTTGTGAAGAATACAGTTTCTATAAACTATCAGATATATACTTCAACCTTTTACCACCAAAAAAACCTTTTTCCACAACATATCAACTTTTTGACTCCAAATTCAAGCATCTATTTTTTCTTTAATCCAAGAGATAGCAACTTTACTTTACAGAAATCATAACATTACTTAGAAAAACTTATTACTTTAAATTCCTATCCAATGATTTCTTCTTTATCAGAACAAAACTTTTTTCTACTCCTGCCAAAGCCTCGCTAGAAACCAACATTTTCTTTTCAGTAATGGATTCCAAAGATATTTTTCTTTTTCTCAGTACACTATCAAAAAAATATTTTTTCATTAGTCCACTCTCCAAAGAATAAATTAATCTCTTTTCATATTAAACTTTCATTCAAATCCAAACTAATAACACAAATAATAACAAACAATTCATCTTAACAAAACCTACACTTCCAACTGCTATCATGAAGTAAATAAAAAAGCATAAATCAACTTTTCAATTACAAAAAAAAATTGAAGTTTGTCCCAATATTATCAAAGCTTATCAAGTCTATCAATTCTCAAGAATTCTTGACAGTTGAATTCAAATTTCTATTAAGCCTCCCCTTTCTAACCTCTTTGAATTAAAAAAATTCCTCCAGAAAAAACATATACAAATTGAATTTCTAATTATCAATGACACCAATTTTATTTCTAAAATTCACAAACTCAGAAAATACTTTAGTTTTCAGAGATTATCAAGTAAATATATTACACAGATAGAATTTTCTGAACCCTTACCCAAATTCTTTAAATTCTTTTAATGATTAATACAAACTTATATACAAACCAATTACAAAATATTGTTGAATATTCACTTATAAATCAATCTATCTCCTTTCTACTTCCATAAATAAACTCTCTACACTTCTTTAATCCTTTAACTCACATCTCTCCCTCTTTCAACTTGCTTGACAATTTCTTTATTAAAAAAAATTTTATATTATCATTAACTTCAACCATCTTTTTGCAATTCCACCAATTTCTTACTGAATATAAGAGGAATCAATAATGAAACCAAACTCAAATGCTTATTTTTTTTAATGTTAAGGTGAGACGTGTCTATGTCTTTATTTTTTTTTGTGTGTTTGACTAGCTGGACATTGCCTATGCATTCATTTATTTAATTAATATATGCTTTACATCATGTATTACAGGAGAAAACTACCTATGAACTATTCTAAATATTGCTAGACTATATCAGATTTTACCCATCCCAGCTTGTTGCTATTGATTATAAATCTGGAAATTTATGTGTGTCAAGGCTAACATGCTAAAGCTACATTTGTGTCATTATTATATATAGAAGATTCTATTTTTAACTGGAAATATATTAAAGAAAGTATGAAAAGGAAAACTGGGAGTAGTATCTATTTAGGCAAATAAAACACATGCAGAGAAAATCATTCTAAATCTGACTACCTGCAGATAGATGTACTATTTAATTTCCACTTTCCTAGAGCTACTCAAAAACGTTCAAGAAACTTATCTTATAGACTTCTTGTCTATAGATTGTTTCAGCTATCAGTACTTATTGCTGTTTTGGTTGCCTTTTCAGAATAGGTAACTGTCAGAGCAATCTATAACTGAATTGGAATAAGGCCTTTCCGAAAACTTGTAGAAAGAGACACTTGGTACTATAGGGAGATAATTACCAAACCATCTTACTCAAAGCAGATACCTCATATATCTTACAATTTCTGGCAATCATTATAACACCAACTGAGTGATTGTCATATTACAATATCTTTTTTGGAAATTACAATCTCAACACCCACTGGATTAGCATGGGAAATGGCTTCTTATAAAAAATAGCGCTTGTACAGGTTATGGCATCAGATACTATATTAATTCTATTTAATCACACTCACATAAGATTGAACTAGTATCTTGTGATTTGACCTGTGAAGTGTTAACTACTACACTACAGACACACAGGTCTTTTCATGTCTTTATAAATAGTATAATTATTATTATTACATAATTAATTTTTAAGATATGAGATATATAAACAAAACTAAACTATGTACATATTAGTCTACTACCTATTGTAATAAATATATTTCTAAATAAAAAACTCTTGAGTAGAGAAAAGTTAAACAAAAAACTATCTACATAAAAGAATAGAATAAATTATATATAAAATTTGAAGAGCAAGATCACTGTAGTGAGTAAAGACTATAAAAGTGTTGAAAGTTAAAAGAAAGTAATTTTTTAATATAAAGTTACTATATATGTTGGGTTCAAAATCAGGGTTAATCACTCTCTGAAAGCCACATGTAGTTGAAAGAGTTGAGAATAAAAAGTATTAGAGTAGTAATAATATGTGTTGAGTTTTGGATACAATTATATTTTGTGTTAACAATACCTTTACAGGACACAAATCAAATATGTTTATCTAAGTTACTGCTTCATTTTTGATAGCTGAATGTAACTCCAGCAGCAATAAAAAAGCAATGGCTTAAGCTGCCAAATTATGGAGTACAACTTTTTGATATTTCACTTCTACTTATGATAAAAGTGCTTTACTTTTATTCATATTGATTAGGTTTAGGCTACCTTTTTTCTTTAACAGTAGCATTGCTGCTCATGGGTTGCAACTCTATTGTTAACAATAAAAGTAAAAAGTTAAGTGATTTGAGTTAGTGATATGATTAAGGTATTGGTGAGTTGGGTATGAAGCCTGCTTCAATCTTGTTGTGTTGTTTTGAAACTTGTTTAGTTAAAGAATACTGAAACCTGCACAGGGCATAGTTATGCACTTTTCCAATTCAATATATTGTTAGTTAATTGAATTTTTTGTTGTTAATATTGTTGTAGTTATTGTTGTTAGTGTGTGAATTTTTTGTTAGAAAAACTGGTTAAGGACAAGTTTAAACAGATTTGGCTTTGTTGTTGAAATAGTAAAAAAATTTAATTGGCTGTTGGTTGTATATTGATCTTTTGATGGGGTAGAATTGAATACAGTTTTTGAATTAGTTGAAAAAATTTTGGAGTAGTGATAAGTAAGAGAGTGAAATATAGTATTGTTTTTGATAGGGAGAGAAAAAGAAAAGAAATAAAGAATTTGTAAAGGTTATGTTAAGACAAACATTGGATTCAGTAACTATGTTTGAATGTGTAGTTGAATATATATTTGTGAAATAGAGAAAGTAGAAAAGAAGAGAAGGTGTTTATAATAATCATATAAAAGAAAAGGGTTTTAAAAAACAAAAATTATAAGGAAAAAATGACATAGGCCTTTTTCTATACAATCAAGAGCTAAGAAAAACTCCCAACTTACTTAGATCTTAATCAGAGATTCTATCCATTGTAACAGTGTTTTTTAAGTTTTTATGTTCTTTTGTTTAAAGCTTATTTGTCTTAAGAAAATAAAAAAAGAGAAATGCTTCTTGAAAGAATATTTTCTAAAAAGAAAATTTTCAAAAAATCAGCAGTAAACAGGTGAGAGTTTTTTTTTTAACTTAAATGCTTATTAAAACATATTTTACAAGAAAACTTTAACATTTTTGAACTCTCAAAAACCAAATTATAACAAACATGCAATCCAACAAAAAAATTGATAAATACCATATTTATTGAAGTAACTACAAGAATAAAAGTCAAGCAGAAACCTGTATCATAATTCACAATAAACTATTTAAACATCTCTATAAAATAGTTCATTCAAGAAATATGTAATTTTTAACTACTTTCAATTCAAACCAAAAATCAAATTATGCATTTCCCAAATTTATTTTTCTCACTCAAGCTCCATTTATAATAAAGTAATTAAACATATTATAAAAATAATCAAAAAAAATCAAAAAAACAATATTTTATATATCATCATGGGAAATTTTAACTCTACTCTCAAAAATATTAATCAAGAAAACCTAGCAAACTTTCATCTTTTTAAAATTTACAATCAACTAAACAACTACTCTGATATTTTTTGAATTCTTCATCTCAACTCTAAAACATATATGTACAAAAGTCCTATCAACAAAACCAGAATTGATCAAATATGAATTACCAATGACTAGGGTTCCAAAAAAGTATCAAACTGATATCGAAAAGATATCGAAATAGTACCGATCTGTAGTAAATTAATATATGGATTATGACCTACTCATATATTTTTATAGTAAATTTAAGTATTGAAGTGGTATCATTAGGAGCCCTATCAATGATCTTCTATATTTTATTCAAAACTCAAACATCTCTTCAACCAAAACAGATTTCCAAAGCAATTACAAAATAACTAAAATAATACTAAAACTAAATTATAATAAACAATCAAATAATAAAAAAAAGCAACCAATAGGAACTACTTGAATCAAATTTTTAAAACAAACTATCAAATTTTAATTTAAAAACAACAAACAGCATATGAACATATTTTTACAAAAAATTTAAAAAACTTTTTTTCAAAAATTACTATCAAAAAAAATTCCAACTCAATTTCTAAAAAATATTTTCTTTAAAAAATGTTCTTTACTACATAATCTCCTTCAAGAAATCAAATATTAAATTATCTATCTTAAAAAAAATACTTCCATTAACTTATCAACTGATAACTTAATAATTAATGAATTAAAAATCCTATTTTAAAAACTCCTAATCAATTTAGTTTTTTTACAAACTCTTCAAACTAACATATAAAGCTTCAAGCTTGAAAATCAACTTCAAACCAAAGAAAAAATCTTCAAACTAATCATTAAATATATTAATAATCTACATAACAACTCCAAATTCATAATGCAAATCATTTTAAACTACAAAAACCCTTCCATCAATTTCAATAAACTTATTATTTCTGAAAAGAACAAAGTTATTTCTAATTCTCTAACATTACAAAAATATATACAATTATAGAAAAACATTACAAAACTACTTTTCGCAAAAGACAAATATATTTTTCACTAATGGAAAAATGGAAAGAAAACTATTATCCAATTTTCTATATTTTACCCAACCGGTATTCCAATTGCTAAGTCCAATAACTGAATATGAAATCTCTAAAACAATTGATGAACTATCAATAAACAAAGTACTAAGCCCTTCAAATATAATATACCTTATGATCAAAAAAACTAAAAAAGCAATAATTTCTACTCTCTGTGATCTTTTTAATCAAATCTTATAAAATGAACCAATTTTTGAGAAATGAAAAACGTACAATATCTTTTTAATCTGCAAAAAACTCCAATGGAACTTCAATATAAAAGAAACCAGATCACTTGTAGACTCCTTCGGGAAAATTTTCACTAAAATCTTAACTATCAAACTTAGCACAATCCTATTATTACACCAAATCCTCTCAAAATATAACTATGCAAGACTTTCTAATCAAAATATCTTTGAATTCATTCAAATTCTAAACTCAATTTATAATTAACACAAAATGAAAAAAAAAGAACTCTAGATCTTATTCTTGAACATCAGTGCTGTATTTGATTCAGTAAACCTATAAATGTTGGGAAAATTCATGCAATGAATCAAACTTCTTTCAAAATTCATTAACATCTCAAAAAATATTTACTTAACCAAAAATGTATGTAATCACAAATATTGGCAACACAAACCTAATTTCGATATCTGATGGCATTGATCAAAAAAAGACTATTTTCTTTCTTTAATAAATTATCTTCTACAATTCTTTTATTACCCTACTATCCAATCAAAACAAACACAACAATTTCCTCCAAAATACAATAGCATATATGGATGATCTTAACATACTTGCTGAAAACCACTTCTCTTTTCAAAACCAACTTACTTTGGCTAATAAATTTTTCAAATTAAATGATATTATAGCAAATCATAACAAATTTAAATTAATTGTAATCAACTTCAAAACCAAAAACAATCTGATACTTTTTGATAATAATCTTATTCCACTTTAATCAAAAAGTGACCCAATTCGAATTCTAGGCATCTGGTTCTCTGAGTCAAGCATAATTATTCCAAACCATGAAAAAATATTAAATAATACTATCCCAATCTCTCACTTCCTCAAAATCAAATACACTACTGGCCCAATGGCCACATATATATACAATAAAGTTTTTCTTCCACAAATCAAATTTAAACTTCAAACTATCTTTCTAATCCAATTAACTTATATTAATACAAAAGAAAATTGATTCTACTATAAAACACAAATTTCATATCGAAAAAACTCTTCTATATAATTGGTTCTATAATCTCTTTATCTTCAATATCAAACCTATCACAGATTTATAAAATGAAGTTTTTATTTCCAATCTGCATTATTCTTTAATTAATCTTATTACCTCCAAACTCCTACATCAAAAAATCCAAGCTCTATAATTATCAAATGCTTTTCCATTCTGCTTATTCAAAAATCCTTTAAAAATTTATATATTAAATATCATTCTTTATACTATCCAACTTGTTTATAAATACAAAATTCAATTCTATAATACTTCGTCTTGTAACCACAAACTTTTAGGAGAAATAATACCACTTTATAATCTTACATAAAACTCAAACTGGTTTTATACTGCAAAACATTTTTCCAAATATCAAATTTATTATCTTGAACAACCTTTAGTTTTTCAAAACAATTAACTTACTGAATAATATCATATAGCTAGCTGTATATAAAAAAATCTCCAAGAAAAAACTTCATAATAGTACAAAAAACTCAAATATCTTAATTCAAAAAGCACAGGCCCAACAACTATTCTAAACAATTATTAAAAAAACAAAAAAAGAAATCAAGAAGCAATTGAAATATCTAACACAACTATAATCAGAAAAAAACAAAAAACTATGTCAAAAAACCAAATCATTATTCATTATTAACTATATTATCCAGCTAATAATCTTGATAGATTTCTAATTTTAACCAAATGTACTGGTTGTTCCCTTAATCAAACTTTTACCTTACACTTCTATCAACTTGAAATAAACAAAATAAACTCTACCCACTTCACATTTCTACCCAACAAAAGTCATATAAAACCCACTCCATTCTTAGATATATAACTAACTTAACAAAATACAAAACTCTTTTATCTACTTATTATATTCCTATTATCTTTATCTCTCAACACTACAACAATTTCTTATCAAGAAAATTTTTAAACCACAATTCTACCAAGATTTAATTCCAACTGCTCAATCAAAATAAACAAGAAATTCTTTTATCTTTCAATTAAAACAATTCAAAACAAAACCAATATCAAATAGACTAACCTTTTTGAAACCATAACTTATATATGCAAACTTCTATACAACTCAATTCCATTACTTCTCCTTATTATTCAAACAATCCTTATTATAAAACCCTTAACAACAGTAATCTTCTTTTTAAAAAACTACAAAATAAGCAAAAGCATATTTTTTTAACTCAAAAAACCATCATACAAATTGCAAAACACAATACAAAGATATAATTAATAATATAAAACAAACAATTCAATTTCTACAAACTCATTGCACCTTTTACAAACCATCTTGCAATTCACCACCACAACACAATAACATAATTACTCAAATAAATTTACTCTTCAATTTATAACCCTCCCTATATACTTTAAATAACTATTCTGGATTACCACTTTTTCCTATCCATAAATACATTAAAAAAATCAAATACTTTTATAGAATCTTCAATATATTAAACTCAAAAGAATTCAAACAATTTTCCAATTCAATTTTCAAAATTTTTCTTATACCTTCAAATTTCTTAAATCCATATCAATTTTTATAAACATCTCTAAATCTGCTATTTACAATTTTCGTTTCAAAATTATTTCACAAAGTCTCCTTACCAAATCCTATTTATATATTACTGAATATCATCTATACTTAAACAATCTCTGCCCATGTTGCAATACATAAGAAGAAATTATCGATTATATCTGGACTTGTTCCATTAATAACAATATTTTAAAAACAACTATCCATTCAATATATCAATTATTAAAGAAATATTTAACAATTTTCCCAAACACAATCTACATTACTTTAATAATATTCAAAATACAATATTAATAGATACTGGTCTTATTCTATCATCAACTATAATACCAAATAAAAAGCCTATCTCAACCTTCAAATATATACAAATCTTTAATAAATTTATCAAACTACTATATAAACATATATAAAAATCCAGAAATGAGAATATGATCTTCCAGGAAAAAATTCTCAGTATTACTTCACATAAAAAAAAATCAACAAAAACAATTACACCAACTCTAAATAAATCACCTACTAACACAACAACAACAATATCAAATCAAATCAATAACAATCCTAATTCTTACTCCAACACACTTTTTTTAAATATTTTCTCTAATTGCATTTCACTAACTAAAAATTTATTTTCATCAAATCTAAATAAAAAATCAAATTATTAGAAAGGCACTGACCCCTAATTCAGTAAATAGTTACTTCTAAAATTTTACCAAATTAAGGTTTTTATAGAATATATTTATTTATAGGCAGATTGATATTTATAGCAACATATCTCAATGTATTACTATTGTTGTAAATTTTATACTGTCATATATTGTTTCTACCTTAGGAGAAAGATAAAGATAGAAAGCTAATAATAGGAAGTCATTTTAGATAAATAGGACCAATATAGTATGCTAAAGTTTCTAAGGGTATACAAATTAGTACAATTCTGAGGTAGACCTGTGGGTCAATAGTGTAGTGGTTAACACTCTACAGGTCAGATCACAAGATACTGGTTCAACTCTATGTGAAGGCAATTGAATAGTATTTATATGGTATCTGACACCATAACCTGATATGTGTCGTTTCTCATATGAAGCCATTTCACACGCTGATCCAGCGGGCGTTGAGATTGTGATCTCCAGTTAAGATGTCGTGGTGTGCCGATCGTCCGGTTGGTGTTACAATGATCGGTGCCAAGCTTGGTGCTATCCCCAGTTCCACAATAGGCCGTTTCACTTCCCCTATAGTCCATAAGACTATAAAAGAAATATATGGAGAGCCACAAACTGGAAACCGATTTCAGCAACATCCAACACGTTCCTCCCTTCTGCAATAAGTGACAACTTACCAACAATACCCACTATTCTTACCTGTAGTGAAGGTACTTAGTTGGTAACAATTGCCAGAATGGAAGATCCCCTTAAGACTTAGCCTAACTTTGGAGGTGTTGCGCCCTCTTAAATAAGCAGCTTACGCTTGAAGCCTGGTATTACCTAAAAAGGACTAGGATCGTCAACTACTGGTTAAAAAGAAATAACTGCAGTTTAAAGATATTGAACCATTGGCCACAGGTCTCATCGGCTACTGTATGGTGCGTATGGTGATAAGAGACACAGTACACCAATGGATAATTTGCAAAAAGTGGCTGGAGCTAACTGGAGGAGGTTTACAGATTAAAGGCTGGAAGATGTAACAGAATAACGTAGGGTTAAAAGCACACTCGGATGGTATACCTGGGGATGAATCCTAAATTGGACCAATTTGTAGAAACATGTATATATGTATGTTTCATAAACAAATCTAATAAAATTTAGGGTGAGCTTACCTGAACTTTAAAAAAAAAAAAAAAAAAAAAGTACAATTCTGAGGTGTATGAGATTAAGTGAAAGAGGCAATAGTGATTTGTTTTATAAAGGTCAAGATGTTTATTCAATAAAAGTATAAGTTCAAGTCTGCCAATTTCTAGGCAAAATTGAAGCCTTTATATACATGTTTTTGTTATAATATTTTTGTACATGATAAAATTGTGTTATAAGAAATAATAGAAATATAAAAGAAGTATTATATTTGTCAAAACAGTTATCTGTATATGTTAGCATAGAAGCAAATACTATGGTGAAGATACAATAATAAAGATAAATAAATAAAATAGAAAATATTCTAGAGCAAAAATAGCATGAAAAGCATAGTGCTAAACAATAATAAAAATAGTAATACAATAATTATTCTAGAAATGGCAACATTTCAAGGATAAATGCTAGTGAAAATCAGACAAGGATTATTGAAGATCAAAAGTGAAAATCAAGTGTAACAATACTATGTTCTTTTTTGTAAAAATTGAATTAACAATTAATAAAAATCACAATTTGAGAAGTGCCTTGCAAAAAAAAAATAATAAGTATTTGGTAATAAGAGATAATTTTTTCATGTTTGTATTATGAAAGAGGTAAACTTGTGTAATATATATTTTTATTTTGGATTTGAATTGAAAAAAGATTAAAATAATATAGTTTTGGAGTTCAGTAATTTATAAAAATGGTTTGAGGGGTTTTTTGAGTATTATTGAAACTCCTGCTTGGTTTTGATCAAGGTTGCTTGAGTATATAATGAGTTTTTGATGGTATGTGTAATTTTTTTAATGGTTTGAAGTTTCATTTCTAAGATATTAAAGATATCATTATTGTTGTTTTTGATGTATTGAATAAGCCAGTTGAATTTTGTGTGATTATTAAGTTTTCTTATATTGAAAAGGCCAATTTTCAGTGATTGTTACTTTGTATTGATGAAGGGTTTGTTGTATATGATTTTTGAAAGATCTTTTTTAATTGAAAGATTTTTTAATAGTTTTTTTGTATTAATTATTGTTTGAAAAGTTAAAGAATTTTGTGAATAGTTCAGAAAGTTTGATTTGAATAATATATTTATTTGTGAGTTTTTGAAAAGCAAAGTGTTTTCTGAGTTTGTAAATTTTTGAGATGAAATCTGTATTATTAATTATGGAAATATTCATTTTAATTTTATTTTGAATTAGATATTTCTTTAATTCAAAGAAACTTGAAATAGGAGATTTCTGTTGAATTTAAATTCAATTATCTAGAATTTTAAAGAATTAATAATGTTACTGTGTTTTGATTATATTTTCTCTAGGAAATTTTCTATTTATTATTGAGAAATTGGTTTGGCTTTTTTATTGACAATATTATAATTTTTTGGAAAAAAAAGATTTAACTAGTATTGTTTGAAAGTTTATGTTTATGTTTTGACTTGTAATATTAATTTACTTTTTTGATAAAGAAGTTTCAAAAAAAACAAAAAAAAATCTTTTCTTATAAATTATTGATTTTTTAAAAATTATCTTTTTTAGTAATTCTGAGAACACTTGTAAAAAATTATTTTTATTTTCAAAAGAACCATAAAACTATAGAAAACCATAACCAAAACACAGTTACTCAGAAAGAAAAATTTATTTTATAAAATTATATTGATTACTAACAATTTTTTGTTAGGTACTTTTTTTTTCAATAGTTAAATTTTACAATAGAAAAAGAAAAACACAAGCATTATAATGCACAGTAAGCTTAAAAAAAAGTTGGTATCAACTCTTCTAGCTTATAGCCAGTTTGTACAAGATTTTTCATCTCTTTAAATATCAGAAGAATTTTTATTGGCCAGATTCTACCTGATAAATCAGGTAATCTCAATATTAAACAAAAAATAAGAAGACATCAAATCTTTCTAAGGGAATCCAAGTTAAAGAATCCAAAAACAAAAACAACAATACATTAATCCATATCAACTATTTATAGTTATACAATAAAAAATTTTCAACTGGTGAAAAAAAAAAACCAGAGTCGGCTTACCTTTAACAAATTATTAACATATTAAAACATATAAAGCAAATCCAAATAAACTCAAGTAAATAATATTAACATGTTAATCAAATCAAAATAAGCTCAAATAAATAACATTAATGTATTAATAATACAAATCTGACAACAGAACAGATATGTCAGTAGAACAAGCATATTAATAAAACAATATATTAACATTACAATCAGGTTTTTACAAATACAAGTGATAACAATAAAAAATATATTATTACAAGAACACAT
Organism: Acaulospora morrowiae; assembly: GCA_910591835.1. NCBI lineage: Eukaryota > Fungi > Glomeromycota > Glomeromycetes > Diversisporales > Acaulosporaceae > Acaulospora > Acaulospora morrowiae. Next base: position 967 of record CAJVPV010000493.1, on the reverse strand, counting down.
TAGCAGTAAACATATCAACAGTTTATTCTATTCAAATAACTATAACTAGTCAAAGCCTAAAGCCAAACATAACTATTAACAGTAAAGTCCATCTTTTACTAATTATGTTTCACACAAACAATAATAATATTCTTCTCCTAAATATTATTCTTATAAATAAAACACATTGTTATATATTGTTAGTGAGAAAAATACTTGGTTAAAAACATGTAATATGACTTTTGTATTACATGACTAATCAGCTATTGGCAATTGTCTAACAAATAGTATAATAATATAGTAAAAAGTTTAAATACTTTATTTGCTATAATGCATTAGTTTATGAGTCATAGCAAGATAGTTATATAGCATATTAAAATAGTGATGGATATATAAATAGGAGTAAGAAAGCGGAAAACAAAAAAAAAGATAATTGTGACAAAAATCTTAATTCCAATTTTAAAAATATAATTTTAATTAACATTCTTTCCTATTGAGAAAAAAAGTACAAAATGATTATGCAATACTGAAGTATTAATTAAAAATTGCTATGTATGATAATAATAGTGTACATCAAAATAAGAAGTAATTAATTAACATACCTTTCTAAAGTAACATCATCATGAAAAGATCATTCTGAAAGTCACTAAAGAGAATAATAACTTAGGAAAATTGATAAAAGAAAGAAGAGTATTAGTTATAATTTCAAGGTTGGCTAAGTCAAATTCACATCTCAAGTAGAGAAAAGAAGAATAACCTATTTCAATATTATACAAGTTTGATCTGCCATAAGCAACAGACTTGCCAAGTCCATGTTAACAATACCTATAGTATATTAAAATGAAAACAAATAAATCATTCTTACAGAATTATATTGTTAGTGGGGAAATGGTATGGGGTATGGTCATGTGATGCAACCTGGTGCGTTGCGTACCCTGATTTTAGATAGCTGATATGGTAATTGATAGTTTAGTATAGCCTACTTAAG
>CAJVPV010000492.1:0-21510 GCA_910591835.1 Acaulospora morrowiae | reverse complement strand
TTTTTTCTTGCTTAAAATTACCATAAAAGGAAAATTTTTAACAAAACGGACGCGATTAGGAGAGAGTTTTTTTTTTTATAAATTTTGAGTTGAGTTAATAAATTCTTATATACTTTCAATATAAAATATAATTAAATACAATTTATAATATTGTATATTATATAATACAATATATATTTACAAATTTTTTTTGTTTTTTTTTTTATATTAACTAATAAAATATTTTCAACTGGTATATTCACATATTGTAAATTTCTAATAAAGTTATTTTATTAATCTTTTTTTGATAAATTTAAATATATATTGTTATATGTTACTTATATTATTATATATTAATATATTAATATATATTTTTTTCTAATTAGTTTTTAAAGTATCACAAGAATTATTTAAAAATTTTCAATATTCTTTATTTTTTTTATTTATTAAATCAACAAAATATTTATATACAGTGTTGAAAACACCTATATATAACAATTATAAAAACAGTATAATATAATGATACCATCTAGTACAGTGGTAGTGCTCCATAGGTTACCAGGAGAAGGTTTAGGGTTTAATCCTATCTGGTTACAAAAGAATTTATTATCTTCATGATTGGTTGACCGGCTTCCAATTCATGTTGTAGCTAATCAGCCGACAAACAATCAATTCTCCAAATCTAATTAGGTTGCATGAAGATGGGACCTCTGATCTTTCCAACGATCATGGGCTGAAAACAGGTCGAAGCAAGGAAGGTTGCATGAGAAAAGGCTTCTGGTCTAACTCCGGTAATAAGCCCATAAAACTCCAACCAAAACTGGCGATGGCAGACTCCGTTACACAATATAAAGAGGTTAATCCTAAGCTGATCTATTCCAATCTGAAGCTTGTAGAGCTATTCCAATGGTGGTGTTCTATAGAACTTAATCATATAGCCAAAGGACAAGGTATCAGTCACAGGTGGTGAGAAGATTAGACAAAAATCATTAAACCAAGTGAATCTAGTGAGGTTTTATAAGATTAAATCGGAATCTAAGCAAGGACACCAGTTCCACAGGTGGTGAAAACGGTAGTGCGACGTTATGCTAATGGTACATCTTGAGGATTAGCGATAACAGATAATTGGAATTCTGGGATTAGTCTCTATAATAATATTCCATACACACTGCTCCCTGCAATAATAGACCAGCAGGTTTAGGTGGGTTTAAATTAGTGATAGGATTCCCCCCTCTGCGAAAGTCCCACCTGATGTGTAGACATATCTCCTTGGTGTTTAAATAGACATATAGTTGGATAATAGTGGTTAGCGTAGCTAGTCTTATAGTAATATATGTACTAGGCAGTGTTAACTTACAGATTAACTGTAAAGACATAATGGATATCCTGTACTAACTGATCGTCGATTAACCTGTAAAGACACTTGGTATCTATCTGGATATATAAACGTATCAATAAAGATTACGTACCATGTGCATGTTCCACTATAAAAAATATATATATATATATATAATGATACCATCAAATTGATATTGAAAATTAACAATGAAATCAAAATTGCAAATAAAATCTTTATATTCAATTGCAAGCTATTAAATCTTGCAATAGTACAATAAACTATTAAAGTCATTGAATTTTTATTGATGCTAATTGACTACATGCATGGATTTTATTTATTTAATAAAAAAACTTTTTTATAATTTAATTTTTTACAAATGAAAAAAAATTGTTAATTTTTATTGCCAACACTGTAACATAAATAATACTGTATATTGTATTTTAAAAAAAAATATAATGCCAAGAATAATATCATTGTATTGCATATCGATCAACATTTCAAGTCATACGTTTTTCATTGATATTTGAATGTTTGATTTACTGAATTTAGAAAACTATATGACGCATTCATTACGTATGCGTATGAACCGTATGAACCGATGACCATATAAAAGGTGGCATTTGAGAGCGCCCTTTTAAAAAAAAAACTACAATTTTTCGTGATCATGTTCTGCCCAAAGAAAGAGGTCAAATACGGATATTCTAGAGGTATGTTTATTTAAATTTTAATTAAAATTTTGAAAGGAAGCTGACGGAAATTAAAATTTGCATTTCAGAAAGTTCCGGAGACGTTGCTCGTATAATAACTCCACCTAAACTCAAAAAGATTCATTTGACTCCCGTAAATACAAAATTTGTGATCTATGGAACCCGAGCTGATATATTAAGTTGGATGTTGGAAAATGAGGATATGATAGTAGAATACAACTCAACAGATAGTGGCGCTTTTTCACCACCCTCTTCCCCGCATCTTTCGCCAATACCATCTCCATTTCTTTCCGCGACAACGAATGCTTCAACAGAAATATTATCATCATCTCCCTCTTCTGTTTTATCCACATCCTCCACAAAATCAAACTTATCATCTTCAACTAATAATTTAACTTTTGATTTATTCGGTCAACCCATTCGAAACTCTCAAATTCTGTCTGATGATTTGGTATTCTATCGCCCATTGACTTTCGCAATGAATTATCTCCCTTGGATGGATATGACGTTAGAGATTCGTCCGTCGGACCCTGTAAAAGATGCAAGATATGATCCAGTACGCAGAGTGATCCTGAAATCAGGGTTAACACTTGGCGAAATATCACATGCATTAGATAAAAGCTGGAAAAATCCACTTCCAGATAACATAAATAATTATATTCGTAAGTCAAAATCTGCCTCAACCTCTGACGACGAAGATGAACTTGATGCTTTTGAGTCACAGCAAAAATACCATAAATTTCTTGAATGGATGCCAAAATCGTTCATGAAACAGACCCTTCCCATTGCTGATTCGTGGTATAGGAAATTTGAGACGTCACCCGTACCACCACCAGGCGTATTAACGCCATATGATATTAAGATAGTTGACGAGGTAGATGCCTCAAGGGAAAAGGTAATGGACTCAAAGAAAGCGGAGGCTGAAAAAGACAAAGAAGAGGAGATAGGAGATTTACCAAATTATGAGAATGCATTCAATGATTTGTTATTAGAACGAGGATCAACTGTACGGAGACATTAATCGAATATCACATTTTCAGTACTTATAAACAATATTCTTTTAAAGATTGTATATATATAATATGTTTTATACTTATATTACAAATTTCTTGTAACTCGATAATAAATTTATATTATACATACGATAATTGATTTTCTAAAATTCTTTCTCAGAGGTCGATGCCTTCATAACTACATATGATTTAATTATTTGATTTTTTATAATATTGATTTGTAACAAATATAAAAATATATTTAAAAAAAGTCAATAAATTTAATAAATATATACTGTATATATAGTATATGATAAAAAAACTTGTTTTTTCAATAATTTACTATTTATATATTTAAAGAATAAGTTTATTTAAAAGGGGTTTTAAAAATTTATTATTAAATTTTCAATAAAAAAAAAAAACATTTTGAATTCAATACATAAAAAATCAATAATGAAGAATATTAAAAATTATTTTAACATATAAATTTTTTTAATTTTTAATTAATAATTTAAATAAAATAATAAATAAATATTAATTATTAAAAAAACTTTGATATTATATTATTTATTATGTATTATATTTCTTATTTATTATTATTTTCTTCTTTAATTTTAATTTTTAAAATAATTTATATTAATTTAAATAATTTTAAATTTTAATTAATCTATTATTAAAGGTTTTTTATTAGAAATTTAATAATAATAATAATTATTATTATTAAAAAAAATTTTTTTTTTTTTTTAATAAAATTAATAAATATACAATAAAATTTAATATAATTTAAAATAAATAAATAAATAATAAATTTTTAATTTTATAAAAAAAAAAAAATTGAAATAAAATAATTTTTAAAACAGGTATTTTATACAATTAAAAATTAAATGACAAATAAATGCGCTTAGAATTAATGTTGCCGATAAAGGCAACTAGATTACCAAAGAATTTGTTACACACAAAATACCAAATAATCCTATAACCAAAAGTAGAATATCCACATCAAGCAAGATTCCATGTGTAAAAATTTAAGTATAAAATAAGGAGTAAAGTTTTTTTTTGCATTTCAATAAACAGTTCGTTTTTGTCATCATTCATCGCGTTTAAGCATGACGAAGACGCGCTCAAATTCTAAGGATTCTACTATGAGCAATGGTTCAGCAATTTTTGGTGCCCGTGTAACTCGGAGCGCCGCTAGAAGTCGTGGTGAAAAACTGGTGGAATTAAGCAGAGAAGGAGTCGAAGTCGTTCAGGTACTTCTTAATTCATGAAGACTGAAACGGTGTCAAATCGAAATCAACGCGTAAATCCTATATATTTTTCTCATCATTTTATATAGTTAAAGAACAAGTTGTATCGTCCAATTAAGTCAAAAATTTTGCGTCAAAACATAACCGAGGAGGTAATTGTCCTTTAGACAATATCTTATCGACTCGACTTGTATCTGTGATAATTACGCGTTAAATTAAAAACAAATCTTTTCGTTTATTTAGAAAGAAGACGAAAATATTAATAACGACGAAGAAGAAACCGAGGAAGGAGACGAAGAGGAAGAAGAGGATATCAAAGAAAAAAATGAAGGTGATGTTCAGGAAATTCAATTCATTATTGATAATGATGATTTGTCGGACACTGACAGTGAGGTAATTAACATTTTATAAAATAGTGATTAAATAAATTAGAATACTTGACACCTGGAATAATTTACAATTTTTTTTTATAATACAGGATTCACTTCCCGACCATAAATAAAATTAGTTTAACGTCGTCATTCGCACCCGCTCTTGTAAATAGAATCAATTTTCTTTGCCGTTGGGCACCATTCATCGGGTCACTTTGTACATAGATACACGAAATTTAAGAAAATCATAGATTTGGAACTTGTAGATCTTTTATTAAATTTAATGATCTGATAGCATTTAGTGATTTTGTGCATAAGGATTTATGTGAAATAATTTTAAAGTAAATTCGTTCTCTTACGAATTCATGAGAAAGAAATTAGAGAAAAAAATTTCTTTCATTACTAAAGAGTTTACACGAAGTTTCATGATACAATAAAATAATTCAGAATTATAGCGATAAAAGGTTGTTTCATTGTTAGGAATGAATGATGACTTACAAATCGGATCTTAGTCTAACTTTATGTACATGTGTATATATTACAAGGCTCTTGTCCGTATTTTACCTAATTAAACAATATCGAGATCCATAATCTAAAATTATGAGATTTTACTAAGATACCTCCTATATGTAAATCAGATCATTACGTTCCTCAAAATAGCTGAGCGCTTTCACTTGTTCAAATTAATACCTTTCAATTTTAATCCCTTGTCAACCTTCTCGATATAATTAACGAACACGTTTTAGGTGCATACATCAGTAACTACCCTGCATTTCGCGAATCACAGCTTTAGCTCGATCCTCACTCATGATCCCGAATGAGTGAACTCTCATATCAAAAGACGCTGTCCCACCAGTCAGAGACCTCAATGCCGACGAATATCCTAACATTGTTGACAATGGTACCTGCGCGTGTATCACTTTTTTCGACTTGAAAGTTGAAGTTTGACTGGATGAAGTGTACGTAGAGTCGGGTGGAACATATATCTCGACGTTCTGATCGATTTGTTCAGACATACCTTTAATAGTGTCTAATCCTAAAATATTTCCACGACGCGTTCCTGATAAATCTCCAAGGACAATACCCAAGTATTCTTCTGATAGGTCAATATTTACGTTCATCAATGGTTCAAGCAATACGGGTTTTCCTTCTTTAACGGCATAAATAAGTGCTTGTCTTGCACAAGAACTAATTGCCATTCTAGATGATTCGACACCATACAGTTCTATTGAACATATCTTTATCAAAAGCCCTGTAATTTGAAATCCAAGGATCGGACCTCTATACAGCCCTGATATTATTCCAGTACGTAGCACACTTTCAATTTCCTCATTTGAAAGCTTAGTATCCATATTATTTTGTCGTTGATTATTGACTCCTTGATCCGTTCCTGGTACACTTTCGATTTTTCGAAAGTTTTCAAACATTATTCTATTTCCTCCTTCTTCAGGTAACCCACGGTCATTTTGGGGCAATGGTGTAATGGTCAAAGAAACTTTCGCCTTTGCTCTTTTTCCCATAATTTCTCGATCGTATAGGTAGGTATAATCTATATGCTCTGTTGTCGCTGTCTCCCTATATGATACGCGCATTTTACCCAATTCCGCATTCACCTTAAATTCGTTAACTAAACGATCTTTGACAATTTCCAAATGAAGCTCACCCATACCACTAATCAAGGTTTGCCCAGAATCTGGATCAACATGAACATGAAGAGAGGGGTCTTCCCTTAATATATTATTGAGTGCTTCCTCAAGTGGCTTTTCATCAGATAATCCAGCTGCTTCTACGGCACAGTAAAATACCGGTGCAGGAATCTCAATATTCTGTAATTTAAGATTTTTCCTCGTGTCGTCAAATTGTATTAGAGTGTCCCCAGTTCTCGTTTCTTTGAGACCTATGATCACACCAATATTACCAGCGGTAATTGATGGAATTTCTTCTACGTCATTTGCATACATCTGTAATAATTTATTAACACGTTCTTTTTTACGTGTGTTTGTATTATACAACGCCATTCGATTATCAAGTTTACCTGTATTAAGGCAAATGATTTAGAAATAATCGTTAAACCTCAAAGTCATTAGAATGTGTTATTGAACTATTACCAGAATATACTCGAACAAAAGTCATTGGACCGCGTTTAGAATCATGTGTGACCTTGAACGCAAGAGCACACAATCTCTCATTCCCTCCTAGCGTAATTTTGACTAGTTGATTATTCGGCAAAGTAGCCAAAGTAGGTGGACAATCCAAAGGGGAAGGTAGGTACTCGACTACTGCGTCCATTAATGACTGTACGCCGATATTACGAAACGATGCACCACAAAGAACGGGAACGGCTTTTCCGTTTATGGTTACCCTTCTTAATGCCTGTCTAATATCTCCTGCAGTGACCTTCATATGATCTTCCGCCTCTAAGAATAACTCTAATATGTGATCGTCCATCTCGGACAGAGCTTCCACTAAACTTGACCGACCTTTGATCGCCTCTTCAAACAATCCTGATACCGGATATTTTTCAGTTAACGGCGTCTTACTAATAACAGAACCATTTGGATCATCGTCCCAATTTAGCACTTGCATGTTCAGAAGATCAGCTACACCGGTGAATGAACTGTTTCCTTTATCTTTTTTTACCACAGGTATTTGGCAAACCAACGGCCTAGCACCAAGCTTATATCTCATTTCTTTAACTGTCCGCCCGAATCCAGCACCTACCCTATCCATCTTGTTGACATAAGCAATTCTTGGTATACCATAACGATCTGCTTGTTTCCAAACTGTCTGGGTTTGAGCTTCTACTCCTGAAACAGCGTCTAATATCGTTACTGCTCCATCGAGTACACGCACGCTACGTTCAACCTCAATGGTAAAATCTGCATGACCTGGAGTGTCTATCAGGTTTATCCGGTAGTTTTTCCAACCAAATGTGATAGCAGCTGAGGTTATGGTGATTCCTCTTTCGCGTTCTTGTTTCATGTAATCCATGACAGTATCTCCGTCGTCCACGTCTTTGAATAAAAGGTATTAGCCGTAAATTCCCATTGAACGGTAAAGAATGAGCTACTTACCTCCTATCCTCCTTGTAAATCCTGCGTAATACAACATACGCTCCGTAGTTGTTGTCTTGCCTATTATTACAAAGAAGTTTCATAAATCTTTTATGTTTTAGGTCGAATTAAGAAAAAATGTATTATATTAAATGTACAAAACATAATAATAGATACCAGCATCAATGTGTGCTATAATTCCAATGTTCCGGGTTTTGGCGATTGTAAAATCTGACGTGTTAAAGAAAATTCGAGTAAATTACATAAAAGCTCTTGAACCTACTTGTGTCAAAAAAAAAATCAAAGAACGAATATCACGTGAAAATCGATTTATATTTATTAAAAAGAATATTCTACCATTAGACGTCGAGTAAAATTTTGAAACGCGTTTTCTGCTTCTTAACCATGATCCATGTGACAAGAGATCATAAAATTTATGAGAGCTTATGAAGTGGTGTGGACGAAATTTGAACATTAAGAAAAAAAAAAAGAGGGCGGATCATTTCAAATATGCCGATCAGCCAATCACAGCGAAGTCAAGTGTAAAATATTTTATTATTTGATGATTGAAATAACGTGATGTCTAACAGAGAGGAACATTAACGGCTAATCCACCTTGGCTAGTTTCTTTATATTTGCTTTTCATGTCGATACCAGTTTGACGCATGGTTTCAATCACTTGGTCTAAAGTGACCCTGTGATATCCATCGCCGTTCAGCGCCAGTTGTGCAGCAGCTACGGCCTTTACGGCTCCTAATGCGTTACGTTCTATACAAGGTACTTGTACCAGCCCGTTTATTGGGTCGCATGTTAAACCTAGGTTATGTTCCATCCCTATTTCTGCCGCATTTTCTACTTGTTTTGGAGTTGCACCCTAAAATATATATACATATTATATTCTGTATTGCACGTGTATATAGTATATATGATTTTGACTAGCTTACCATTACTGCAGCAAGTCCTGCCGCACTCATACTACATGCTAGAATTATTTGAAAACGGTTAAGACGCCTTCATCATATAAGCATACGATGCAACAAATCTACATACCAACACCAACCTCACCCTGACAACCCATCTCGGCAGCACTAATACTTGCACCCCTCTTGTAAATCATACCTATTGCTGCACTAGTGAACAAAAACGTCATGATATCTTTCTCAGGATTCTCGGAAATAAAATCCAAATAATACTTGAGCACAGCAGGAATTATACCAGCTGCGCCATTTGTGGGTGCAGTTACCACACGTCCACCAGCAGCATTCTCTTCGTTCACCGCGATGGCATACAGTGAGAGAAAATCTAACGCTAGCAAATTTAACTTCTTTCGAGTATTATGTGAAAGAAACTCGATTATTTCTTTACTATCGCCTGCGATTGGTGGTTTTGTGATATTGTGTGATACGAATGCATTGGTTTGCATCGATCCTTTCAACAAATTTCTATATAATCCCGGTGCCCTTCTTCTTATCTTTAAACTACCGGGTAAATATTCTTCGTCGTTCAGGCATCCATTTTTTATACTTTGATCCATTGTATTCCAAATGTCCATTAGCTTCCTACGAATTTCGCTTTCACTCCTCCAATGAAGTTCATTTCGATAAACGACCTGTGCAATTGTCATGCTTTCTCGATTGCAAACTTGCAATAGCTCCGAAGCATTTCGAAACGGTAACGCGGCGAATGTGACAGCCTCATCTTGCTTTGAACGTTGTAAATCGACTGATGATTTATCGTAAGCCTTGTAGAAAACATTATCACCATGTTTTTGGATAGTGATCTCGTTCACCACAAATCCTCCGCCTATCGAAAAAAACTCTCCATTAATCAAAGGTTCTCCTTCTCTGTCAAATGCTAAAAACCTCATGCCATTAGGATGCTGAGGAAGTTCTTCCTTATAATGAAAAACCAGGTGATCCTTGACACGGAATTTAATTTCTTTCTCTCCATCCAAAGTAAGAATTTCTATATTTATTTTGTTTATTTATTTTGATAGTCAATACGATCCTGTGCCTTGAAATCGGTTAGGATTATCAAAGAATTTACCGTTTTCCTGGATTTTCTTTATTCTTGAAGTTACCTTGGTTGTATCAATGCTATCGGGTATCTCTCCTTCCATTCCCATTAAAATGGCAGCAGGCGTCCCGTGACCTTTTCCGGTCAAAGCGAGCGACCCATATAAATCAATTCTTACCCTATCCACCTATTGAATGCAAGATTAAAATATTTGAACAAATTTCGAAAAGAAATTAAATTGTTATTAAAGTACCTTGTCGAAAATTTTATGCTTTTTCAGATCAGTGATAAAAATCTTGGCTGCCCGCATTGGTCCCACTGTATGACTATTGAGAAATTCAATGTGATTATGTTGAATGCTTTAAAAGAGCTAAATCTGCAAAAAGAACAAACCTCGAAGATGGACCAATGCCAATACTAAATAAGTCGAATGTACTAACTACAGCATGATGCTCCGAGTCATTTGAAATCTTCTTTACTTTCTGAAGTCGTTCGGACGCCTTTCTTTTTTTCACTTTTATACGAGAATTTATTTGAAGTGTGTACGATCTTTGTTCTAAGAATTGCCGGGACAAGGGCTGACAAAGGGTGTTAAATGTTCCCCTGATTGACAAATTTCGAGAAAGGTGAAAAGGTATAGAACGAAAAAGAGAGTAATTTCTTAAGAAACTCATCCAGGAAAAATGTTTGGAAGTGATTCCGCGATTTCTGAGAGTACGTATACAATATTTATATACTGTACCTGATAACGAAATTGTAGTTCCCACGCTTCATTAAAGTTATGTACTGTTAAAGCTTATAATCTGTGACCAAATGAGGGCTGATACGCATAGCCTATTTCCAGCATATGAATGTATAGACATCATATTGTCGTTTAAACTATAATTGTACTCGGTATAGTGAAAAAAATTTTATTTAATTCATCGCCATTATTATATTTCAATTTTAAAAATTCTTTTGTAATATTGTGATTCAAAAGTGTTATGTATTCTTGATATCCAAATATTATACAAAATAACATTTACATTAACTAGCAAAAACAGAAACTGTTGGTGTCCGGAACTAATTAATTTTATTGTAAATAATAATTTTAAGTTCAAATACTGTATTAGTATTTTCAAAACAAATGATTAATAAACTAAAAAAAATCAAGTCAATTTGACACTTTTTTTAATTAATATTAAATAAAAACAATTTACAAAATATATATTGTTTTAAATAATTTATAAAATGATTTGAAATGCTCTTGGTTGAAGTTTATTTTGAATTGTACAATAGGATTTAAATATTTTTTATCAATAAATAATGAAATTTTAATAATTTACATATAATTTAAAACTTTACATTTAGAGTTTTTTAACAGAATAAATAATTAAATATATTAAACTAAATAAAAAAATTATTTTAAAATTAAAAAAATTCCAAATTCTAAATAATAATTGTTTGATAATTAATAATTAATTTTGATAATTTTATTATTGCTAAAATCTTAAATTTTCAAACATACAATCCTGAGCAAAAAAAAACCGAATTGGATTTTTTTTATATAATTTAATAATTGCTTATTCAAATTAAATAAAATTTGAAATATATATTTATTAAGATTCAAAAATAAAAATTTTAAATTTTATTAATAGTTAATTAATAATTTTATTGTAAAATATTGATTTAAAGCTTCTTAAAAATGATTTCTAAAACAATTACAAGTTTTTGCTAATAAAATTAGAATAAAAAACCATAGTCTTTATTATAACACATTTATTAAAAATTTTAATTATAAAATTAAAAAAAATTTGACTTGTAAAAAAAATTTTAACTTTATTATAAAATCATAAGTTTTTAACAAAAATTTAATTGATTTAATCAATTTAAAAATCTTTAACAAATAAAAAAAACTATTTTATAATTTTATATATCTTTATTTAAAAAAATTATATATTAAAATAATTAAAGAATTTTTTTATTATATATTTATTATAATTTATTTAGATAACATTTAAAAAAAACAATTTTTTTTTCAAATCAAAATTCAATAAAATTAATAATATTATTATATTTTCAAATATGAATATCTAAATTTAATTCCAATTTTTTTTGCTTAGGACTGTATATTTTTTATTAAAATTAATTAAACATGATGAAATTTTAAAAAATCCAAATTAAATTATACCAATTTATACTAAAGTTTAAGTATTTATAAAATTCAAAAAAAATCTAAAAAACTTATACTATTTCAAAAGTAATGAATTTATATTATATACTTAAAAATTAAAAATAATAATTAACAAAATTATACAAAGCTCTAAAGGTTAAACAATTGCCCAAAAGTATTTATATTTTCAAATAAACTATGGGAATTCGAATCAAAAAATTTAAACAATTCGATAAATGAAGTACTTCAAAATCTTTCAAAAGACAATGAAAATCATGAATAAGGATTTGAAAATCTTGAAAGTGTTTTAAAATTATACTTTAATTCTTTGAATATTTTAATAAATAATTTTATATTAACGATATTTGGAACAGTTATAATAAAAAATAGTAGAATTGGAGTTTGCAATTATAAAAAAAACTCTTTCCCACTTCTCTTTTTACGCTTGAAAATTTCCTTTTTAGGAAATCTTTAAGTTGTTTACTTTTTCTTTGTTTTCATCCCCATATCTCTTTATTTCTCTTCTCTTATCTTCTCTTCTCTCTTCTATATACTCCTTTTTTTTACTTTTACCCCTCTCTTCCTTTTTCCCCTTTTTTTCCTGCCGAAATTAGGTTTTTCCCTTTTCCCTGAAGGTTTTTCTCCCTAGGCCTCTCTCTCTCTTGAAAACTCTGTCTCCATAATATCACTCCTCTGGCCAGTTGACTCCCTTTTCTCAATAATCATATTAAAAAACAGTAATCTTTCTTAGGATGTGGGCTTTAAGAATTTTTCTCTCTTCCATGGCTCCTTAGAAAAAGAACAGACAGCTTACCTCTCCAAAAGATCGACATGGTTATCATTACCAAACCTAATATTGTTTACCAATCGGCGGTTAGACTAAATATACCCAAGAAATCTCTGTACAACTATTATTATCCAAAAGTACCCAAGGAGTTACACCCACAGTATCCAGAATGAAATAGCAGCCAATGCTAATACAATTAGCAATAAGCTAGGTTAGTTGCAAGTGTTATGCTGGTGATTGGGGAACTTAGTAAGGTAATACGTGACGACCAGGAATTCTAGTTATCCCGCAACACGAGCTGGTGACGACAACAGAAGTTTCTCGCTCACCCTTCCGACAATGTAGGTCTATTGTACAAGATTAGATTCTGGCTAGGGCTCTGAAAAAGTATCGAACTGGTATTGAAATGGTACCGATTTATAGTAAATTTAATATATGAGTTGTGACATACTCATATATTTTTATAGTAAATTTAAGTATTGAACTGATATTGAAGTGATATCGAAGTGGTATTGTTAGAAGCCCTAGTTCCAGTGTCATTAAGAAAACCAATAAGAACTCCACCTATAGGACACTTCCGCCACACTTGAAGCATGGGTGTGCCAAATTCTTTTTGTGACTTGGAGGCAAACCTGTATAAAGTGGCTGCAGCGCCTTCATACAAAAAGGTATTCATTTCCTATCACCTCCAATACTACTCTGCTTGCCGTACATCAAGCCATATTTGGAAAGCAGGCGTACCAATCTTAATCATAACTTGGAGGCCAACCTGTATAGATTGGCTGCAGCGTCTTCATGTAATTAGGTATTCATTTAATTCCAGATAGCTGGACACCATTCATAATTCGATATAGAATTTTGAATTTCTTTTTGTCTATATTCCTTGGGTGGTGCTAAAAGAGCACAGGGGTCTGGCCCCATACGGGAGTCTTGCGTTAAACTCTTTCTAGCAAAGAGAGACATATGTCATGCTATTGATTATTGTACCTTACCCTGTATGTAAGTGAAAGTATAATAAATATAATAAAGCGTGATAGCCATTTGCTTTTTTCAAAAAAAAAAAAAAAAAAACTTTTTTGAAATAGAAAATTTCATGTCAAAAATAGATTAAATACATTAAGTTGTTAATAATAGATCCATAGTATTTTTAATTGCTAAACAACTTTACTTAGAATTCAAAAAAATATTTATTTATTTATTTATTTATTTATTTATTTTTTTTGTCTCTAATCAGACTGCAATTACTGTGTTTATTAATTATTGATTTTTGTACAAATAAAACAATAGTACATTAAATCTTGGAATTTTATACTAGAGCTAAACTGTGTCTTATTGCAGAATACCCGTTGACAAGTTATTTTTAGATTTGTATGTGATCCTTGAATCCTTAATATCAAGACCACTGTGTTGCCCACATAATTTAGCTATTTACTAATTATTTTACTACAAGAATGTTGGTTCATTAAGTTATTGCTGCATGATATTAACTATTTTAAACTTTTTAAATCTTAACTCTCTAAGCGTGAATGATAAAATCACTTCTTTTCTAAGACCACTTCTTGGCCTTAAGAAAAATCATTGCCAGCTTACATTCAGACTGTCATCCCAACACAAACCTGTAGTCCTAAGAAGTAAAAATTTTTTATTTTTTTAAAAAAAAAAAGAGTGTAAAAAGGGTAAATGAAAAGTTTGTTCTGGTAAATAAAAACCCTCCAATATCAACTTCAGTCTATTAGGATAAATCCTTTACCACTACCTGCAGCTGGGCAAACTATTTAATTTCTATCATTCTCTTGTTGACCAAGAACGTTCAAGGTACTTATTACAAGACTTACATGCTACTTGAAACAAGTCTTATACTTATTGGGAATTATTGCTTGAGACAAGACTTATATTAATGCTTGCTGCCTTCTTGGAATAATCAACAAAAGAAGAAGCTTTTTATTGGATTGGAATGAGACTTCTTTTGATCTTGAAGAGAAAAGAAACCAGTTCAAGAGAAGAAGGGAAATACCATAACACTTCTTAACAAAAAGAGTACTTTGTTGCCTTGCTCTTTTTACTATATCCAATTGTATTATCAGGTTTTGTGTTGTACAAGATAGGGCACATAGAAGTTATGTGTCTTGTTTATATTTCTTGCTACATGTAGATCAACCAGTCCTAAATTTGAGCCAATCATCATTTAAGAATTCCGGTGTAACCAGAAATTCCGGATCAAACTGAGATAGACAAAATTCTCCAGAAAAACCAGAAAAAAGTTTACATGCTTAAAAAGATAGAAGGAAGCTTGAGGAAGATGAGAGAAGAGTTCCAAAAACTGAGCCAGTCTTTTTTAGAGTCTTGAATTTTTGGAGAAAGAGAGGAGAGTGTTTTTTCTACAGGTTCTTTTTTCTAACAAAGTTTTCTTGCCTTTAACTTTATAGATAGGTATTTCTTATATTTATTTGCAGAAATACAAGAAGTTTATATCAAAGAAAGAAAGGAACAAGTGAGGGAGACTGTAGTCTCTTGGTATGATTGTTGTTAATAAAAGTGTATAGACTTTATTACAAAGAAATATAAAAATTTCCTTGGAACGTCTGTTTTTTGTGTTGGCAAAGGGATCAGTGGAAAGAGTTATTTCAGAAAAATATTTATAGTATTCAATTAAAAATATATTGTTATATCATATGATAAAGTGATAATTAATAAGTTATAAATATGAAAAATTGAAAAACATATTACAAAATAGCCTTTTATTAATTATTTTCACATTTGTATTATTTGTTCTTCTTAATAATTTAACATATCAATTATATTATTTATTTATTTTTTTTTCCATAATCAAACAAGTATTTATTATGTTTATTTAATCTTTGGAGTTGAAAACATATACCGTAAGTACAAAACTTTTATACATAAATTAAGCTAATACTTGAATACCCATCTTAATTGTTAATCTCTAAGTATGATCTTGAAGATAATAAAGTTGCTTGCTTATTTCCTCCATTCCTAAAAAGATTTGAGTTTATTGCTTGCAGTTTATCACTACAGTTTATCTTGGCAAAATCTTGATTACTTTATATTTCCAACTATTTAATTCTCTTCTTTATCTTGTTTCATAAGGTCTGTGTGAGGATTTTTGAGACCTTGTTACCTTCAGTTACTAGGCTTGTATCTGTTAGTATTGCTATTGTCTCCTTTTTCTTTTCCTGGGATCTGTATTTTTTCTTAGGCTTGAAGGCTTTCCTTGATATTTTCGAGTTGTAATCTGTCTCTCTTTCTTTTTCTTTGTCATGTGCTTTTTTCCAGTCATGAATCTTTTCACATCTTATATTTCAGATTTGTTGACAAAACTCTTTATTCTAGCTTTGCAATATTTTGTTTAAGATCTTTTGCACTGTTACTTTGTATATGTTGAGTGCTTGACATATCTGGATCCATTCTAGTGTTTTTTCTTTTGTTCACAATCCCATATCAATGTTAATTATTTTTTTTGCTAAAGACAATTTTTCGACTTTCTATCTTTCCATTATTCTATAAATTGGAGTTAGATTTCATTTGACTTTCTTCTTGTTTTTGTTGGTGTGCTTTGTGATTCAGGATGTATACAACTTGTTAAAGATATTTTCCCATATCCTATCTTTTTCTTTTTGAAGTTTATTGCAAGTTGCTAAGTAATCTACCATCTCTGTAATTTAGGTAAAAGATATACTTGATATTTGCTACTAGTTCTTGGGTATTTCACTTGACTAGGTTATCCAAGGTTGGCAGTTCATTGTGTAAAAGCTTGATTTTGAATATTCTTTTTTTTATCTGGTTAAATAAGATAGTTAATGATTCTTTGCTATTGTTGTGCTGCCAGAAACCTCTTCAATCGATTTTGTTATAGTTTGCTATTTTATCTTTCCATTTCTGTTATATTTTGTTAAGGAATGCCCATTGTATTAGGATTTCTCTTATATTAATGTCTTTGATAAATTCTCTGATCGAGATGTCTATAGGAATTTTGTTTTATTCTAATACTGTAATTGGAATTGTTGTTGACAATGGTTTTCATATGATTTCTGGCTCTTCTTTTGCTACTTTAATTAACTGGTCTGCTCAGTTATTTAGTATGTCTTTGCTATAGACTTTGACTTTAGTAAGTTTCAGTTGAATTTTTTTTCTTGTGATTGCGTTTATTAGTCTTAACCATAGCTGCCAGTTTGGTATTTTCATTTGTCTTTTTAGTGTCTCTTTGGGATGAAGTTTGCTTAGCTTTGTAAAGGTATTATTAATACAGTTGGCACTGTTCATTTTGATTTCGACTCTTTTATCATTTGATATAGTTATCACTACTAGAAAAATTGTTACTAATTCTGCTCTTGTTAAAGAGGGTCAGCTATTAACTCCTGCTCAGAATATTTTTTTTGAATTCAGTTCTTCTGTTTGAAGCCATGCTGCTCCCATCTTTATGGACTGATATGATGTTTTGCCCATGGCTCCATCTGTATAGAATTGATAAATGTTTTCTTTGTCCTGGTTCACATTGAGTCTATATTCTGTGTATAGCCATTTTCAGTACTTTTCTGACTCTATATTATCTTGAATTATCTGTATGCTATAGTCTTCTATCTCAATTTATTGAAGTTTGGATATGTTTGTATTATTTAAACAAAGTTCTTTCAACTTTGTTTTGGCCTGACTCTCCAATATATGTGTTTTGATTAGTATTGTTGACTCTTTGCTTTTTCTATATTTAACAATTTTGTTTATCTAGTTGATGGCAAGTACAGGATTTTTGTTAACTTGTTCTTAGTCAGCTTCAACCTTTATGAACTTGATTGTATTTTGATTTTTTTCTGCTTCAATCTGGAAGTATTTTATATCTTGATTATTTGTCACTTGTATGTTTTTACTTTTGAATTAGATCAGTTTTTACTCTTTGTCATTATTTGTACTTACTTGCCAATTCTATTTCCTATGGTCTATATTTTCATTGAATATAAAAAGTAGTCTATTTTGGGGTATTCAATCGTATCCTGACTATATATGTGTTTGTATTTAATTCAGACATTTTTCAAAAACCATATTATGTTTATATTACTAAGTAACAATTAGTAAGTAATTGGAAATTGTATTTAATTTGGAATCATATTGTCTATTAAATTTTCTTTTATAGTAATAAGGAAATATGTATAATCCTGACTATACATGTGGCATAAATTATTTTGCTGTTGACTCAATTCCCAAAATTCTTAAAAATAATTGTATCATGACTCAATTATTTATATGTTTTAATAGTGACTCAATTAATTGCATCAAATAATTGCGTCAATTGCGTCAAGGATCTACGAATTTCAGCAACATGTATAATCCTGACCATTTTTGCTTGAGGACACCATAATCATTTGCTAATATTTTCTTTATCGATTGGTACCATGTTGGTATGGGCTCTTGTCCTTGATTTTTTGGGAATTGTAATATTTTCAGTTTAGAAGCATGTTGTATTCCTTGTCTATTAGCTAATCTATAAACATGATATTATGTTTTCTTAAGGATTTTGTTGCTTTGCTATAAGAGGATGAATTGTTTAGAAAGGTTTTAATTGTTATGTGTTCTCCTTTTTATTGGAATATATTTGTCCATTGAGAGTCTGGAAACATAATTTCTATTTTGTTATACGCCTTGAGTATTTGTGCTAAGAGGTTTCTTTTGTAATTGTTGTTGGCAATATTTTCAGTAAAAAGGTTTGTTAGTTTTTAATACTGTATTTGTGCTTACTTGAGTCTAATTAAAGTAGATTTATATAAGTGATTGTGGTTATTCAATCTGTTCACAAAGTTGGTAATTTGGTTCTTTAGCTATATCTTCTCTATATTTTTGATTTTGTAAAAGAGTTTGTGATATATCACGGAATTGGAAATTGTTTCCATTATGTGGGCTGCTCTTTTAAATACTTTTCTTAATTGTGCTGAGAGACTATTGCTGTGTAGAAGTTGATTGAACTGTGTTATATTCTATATTCTATTCTCGATATCAGAACTCTATTAATAATGTACTTCATGTGTTTGTCCATTATTAACTTTTTTCTCAAATTTGATAGAATTCCTTGCATTTCTTGTTGTATTCTATTAATAATGTCTTTTGCTTGATCTTTATTACCTAACTATATGCCTAGAAATCTTGCATAACTTCTGTGATCCAGTTCTTTAACTTCTTCTTGTTTAATTCCTAAGTGAATTATATTCAAATCTTTGTTTTTACTGTTTATTGTAATAAGAACTGATTTGTTGCCATTGATTTGGGAGTCATTTGCTGCATAAAACCATTTGACTCTTTTAAGAATTCATTTCATGTTTTTTTGAAATCTGACTATCCATGTTATGTCATCCATATAGACAATTGCTGCTTGCCTGAGGAATAAGTTTTCTATTGAACTTGAATTACTTGATGGCTTACTGAGATCTGGTATCCAGGAACAATTCATTGAATAGCCTAGTATTTTGTTCTCTTGAATTTCATACAATAAAGGATTGTAGAAGATTCTCCAAAGTAGTGGAGAAATTGTTTCTTCTTGGTCTATATCATCTCCTGCCATTACTTCCTTGGTAAGTCTTATATCTGTGATAACCTTAATCTTCCTTTGCTTAAAAAGATTTAGAATAAGTCTAGTAATCTTCTCTGGTACTTTAATTTTTTGGAGTGCTTGTTTTAACATTTCAAGACTAACAGTGTCATATGCCTTAGCGGTGTCTTGTAATAGAATCTATAATTCTTTTTTTTTTTTGCAAGCTTCTTCACAGATATTGTTAAGCAATTGAATTGAATTAGAAGTATTTTCTCCTAGGAGGCTTGCAAAGTTGGGACCTTTGAATATGTTGTATTTTTTGTATATCAATGTTAACTACAATAGTTGTTAAAAATCTTGGTAAAACACTTTCATATTGTTTCAAGTAGAATTATAGGTCTGATATTGTTAAGTTCTTCTTGTTATTCTTTTCCTTTGGAGATTGGATATAGAAGGCTGTTCTTCCAGGATAATGGCATATATCCCTATTTTAAAAACAAATTAAAAAAGCTATGTAGAACCTTTTTGGCTTGGGGTTCTAGTTTCTTAAGTATTTCATATTTAATTCTGAAGAAACTTCCTGCTTTGTCTTTTGATAGGTCTTGGAGAATTTCTTCCAGTTTTTCTGGTTAAATTTCTTTTTCTAGCTTCTCATATCAACTGTTTTGTATTTTGTCTTTGGGTTCATATTGCTTTTTCTATTGCTCGTCTAACATGTCATAGTTATTGTTACATTTTGAAATACTTCTTGATAGTATTGCTCTGTTTGGTTCAGGATTTCTTCTTTATCAATTGTGAGGTATTCTTGTCCTTCTTCATCAACTGCCTTGATTCTGTTGATTATTATTCTTTCTCTAAAGTTATTTGTTAGTATTTGTATGATTCTTCTCTAGTTATCCTTAAGATTCTGACATCTGGTTTTGATTGCCTTTAGAATTTCTTAATTGACTCTCTTTTTTTCTTTCACAAGACATGTCTTTCATACTGTTGATTTTAAATTGTATATATATTTTTTGATCTGTAATGGGACTGTGCTCTAGTTCTCTGTACTCTGTAGTAGTTCATTTACTGGAGACTGAGAGTTAGTTAAGGGGATTCTGATAATCTTAAGTGAAAGGTCTTTGAGTTGTTGAGGTAGTGCAACAGATTCTGTTGCTATGGAATCTTTTTGAATCTTCTTCTGTAGTTTATGAAGCTGTCTATGTAGTTTGATTAGAATTTTTTCTTTACTGTTTTATGTTTTGTTTTGTTATTTTTGAATTTCTTTGGTGGTTTTCTTTTCACTATAAAGGTTGTTGAATACTAATCAGATTATCATTCTTTCCAACTCACTCTACCAGTATTGGATTTCATTGGCTTGGTTCTCTGGATCCGATGTCTCATTATATAGGCTTGCTATTTTCTCATGAAATTTGTTATTTCATATCTTGTCTTTTATCTTGTCTTTGAATCTTGTCCATTGTTCCTCCAATGTTTTTGCCAGGTTTATTATTTTTTTCTAATATCTTTTGATTGTTTTTTGCCGCTTTGTAGCTATGTAAATAAGAAATTCTTTAGCTATTTGGAGTTCTAGGAGGGTGTGATTGCTATTTGTGATCTTTTTAAAGTTTCTGTTTTTAAAGTTAATAAAGTTATTGGCTATAGTTGGTAAGCTCCAGATATAATTTATTCTGCTTGAACTTTTACTGTTTAATCATATGTGTGTATCTTCCTTATTATTTCAGAGTTGTTAAAAGTTTATGAGATTTTGATTAGAGAAATGACTAAATATTTGTGTTTCTGGTTCTTCTGCTGGAGTGAAGGTTTTACTGAAGCCTATGTTTCTTTAGTTATATTTGGAATTGATAGTAGTGTTGAAGTCACCTATTAAAATGATTTGATATTGTTGTCAGATCTTACTTGAACCAGTATTTGAATCTTTTTTTGAATGGATAGGCTTTTTCATTTGTTACAAGGAAGATATATTTGTGTTATCCATGTTTTACACTTTTTGCTTCAGAGATTGATGGCTACTAGGTGACTGTCTAGTTTATCTATACAAATGATGTTTCTTTTCAAGCCTTTGTAAATTAGTAAAAGAACTTCTACCTCTATAGGGTTTAGTAAACATGAGCTTGTAAAGCATTTGTATTTGTCTTTGCTATTTTGAAATGCGAACTGTTAATTGGTTTAGGTAAGTTTGATTTTACTGAGTCCTAGTATTATTAGTGGAAAAATTGCTTAGATAAGGTCTGGGAACGCGATATCTGCATCATGCGCCTAATCGAAGCAATGGAAATACCTTAGTAATTACTCAGATAATGTAATCAGAAGTTTAAATAGTTTATATAGT
>CAJVPV010000491.1:0-21534 GCA_910591835.1 Acaulospora morrowiae | reverse complement strand
GAGTTATCAAATACATGGCAAAAATTTCATATAGAATTTATTTGCCCAATATTGTATAATTAAAGATTCAAAAGTGTTCACAATTCATTGGTAGGCCACTGTAGATTTTAATGATTTTGCAAGTTGATAAAGTATTTTACAAAAATCAATTAAAATTAACATTAATACAATAATATGATTTTATATTTAAAAAAATACCATATAAATATAAATAGGTATATATTCAATTAACTGAAATATATAATATAATAAATATAGAAACAATTTATAAGTTCAAACATTTGGATAAACACATACTCTGCATAGTCTAAAAGTTATCAATCAATCCAATAAAAACATCAGAAAGCTTCATAACAACAAGTATAGCATTCTAGTAGCCTTCAAAATCAAACTGCTCTTAAGAACTCTTCCAACTTGTCTTACATTTTACCAATTATACCTTATTTAATACCCAAATATCCTTTGTCCATGATGTAAGTTTTGCACTAAAGATATTTAACATGTTTTTAAATGTTTATAAGCATCACAAGCAGCTGAACAAATTATTAAAACCATTAATTAGACTCTCTATTTAAACAATAATCACAAACCAATCTCACACATATAACAAGTTATCAAATTATTATGTGAAGTTATAGACAAAATTTTTTTCATCTCAACCTTTACTAACTGGATCAAGGCAGCAACAGAATCTTTAATTTTGTTATATGATCTAATTTGAAAACCACGTTGCTTTACAGTTAACACTTCACTTCTTACTGGAATTAAGTGAAACCATACCAAGCTGCATAATTCAATCAACTCCACTAATCCAGAAACCAAAAAAACTCTGCAAATCAAAGACAACTTCAATAACTCACAAGACAATACTATTATTGATTTACTCTCTACTGTCGCTAACTCATTTATTCAATCTAAATATAATTATTCCAAATGTATTTATAGTCTAACAACTTTATTTGCTAATCTCAATTCTATTTCTTCTGATACTGAGTAGATATTCATAGCTGCTCAGTGCTATCTGGCAAGTTATATTGTTTTAAACTTTCTTTTCAATATTAGTCATATAGTTAATGTAGGCAAGCTAACATTTAATTCATTGAATCAACATATAAGAGATGTTATTTCTTTCATAATATATACTATGTTATATACAAATCAAATAAAGAAATGATATTTACTTATTAAAAAAAAAATAGAAGCAATTTATAATATTGTTTATATAATACCTTGTTTTGATAAAAAAAATAAATATTTAGTTAATAAATTTATTTTTTAATAAAATTTTTAATTTTTTTTAAAGAATTTTATAATACTATATAATACTTATAAAATTTAAAAAAACTTTAAATATTATAAAATTCAAAAAATAATAATAATTTTCAAAGCATTTTAAATATTACATATAATTCAAAAAGAATAAAACTTCAAAAATATTTAAAGTAATTCAAAAATTTATATAAAAACGAATTAATTTATACTATATATTTAAGAAAAAATATGTGAAACAAAATTTTACTCTAATTTAATTGAACCAAAAAACCTTTGGAGTTAAGAATAGGTCCTTAAATTATTTAGTATATAAAATTTCACAAATCAATTATATTCCTTTTAAAAAAACATAATTATTTATTTATTACTTTAATAGAGACATAATTTAAAAAACACTTGGATTAAGTAATTTAAATTGCAAAAAATTTTTGTAATTTTTTTTTAACCTTATATTTAAATTATATCCTTGTTTTTAATTTAAGGACCTATCTTTATTTGAAGTAATGTAAAAATTCAAAAATTCCTAATTTTAAAAAATTCATAAGAATTCAAAATCTATTTGTAATGTCTGCTAATATAACACTTAATTATATGCTAAATAATTCAGAACAACATAGAAATCTGATTGCCATATTAAAGAGATCTTATTTGAAATAAAAACATTTTTTTATTAAGTACTCAAATAAATTATCTTAATTTTTGTAAAATATTGAAAGTTAATATTTTATTTAATATTATTCCAGAGATCTTCAAATTATTTCATTATTAATTTTTTCTAAAGTTTTTCAAAGATCTTTGAAATATTACTTTAGAAATTTGCAAAAACTTTTTTAAAAACAAAAATCTTTAAAGTTTTTTTGCAAAAAATTTTTCTAATAATATTATATACAAATATTTATTAACTTAATATTGAAGTTATAATCATTATATAAAAGATCTAACTAACTATTCTAGCTAACTAGATATAGATGGATAGGCAAGCTAACATTTAACTTGTTATATGTTTTTTGCATCCAAGAGATATTATTTCTTTCACAAGTATATTGTTGATATTGAAACAGCAAGTCTGTTGCTTGGAGCAGATCAAACTTGCATAACGTCAGGTAGATTATTCTTCTTTTCTCTACTTGAGGTATGGATTTGATTTAACCGATCTTGAACCTATAATTAATCTTCTTCTTTCTTTTGTCACCTTTCGTCGATTGTTTAAGTCATTATTCCTTTTAGTGACTACCAAAATGATCCTCTCACAGTAACATTACTCTAAAAAGAGGTTAATTACCAATTTCCTTTTTAAGTGCATCTATAATATCACCACTTTTAGTAATCTTTAATTAACACTCACACAACCATTTCACACTTCTATTAGAAGGATAATTTATTATTACTAAATTAAGTTAGTGTTAGTGTTATTGTTATTATTGTCTGAATTTCTCCTTTTTTTCTTTTGCACTTTTGTTATTTCTATTTATACTACCATGACTATCTGCTATAAGACTATCACCATGACTCATAAACTATCATACTATATAAACTATATAAACTTCTAATTACATTATCTAAATAATTACTAAGGTATTTTTATTATTTCAATTAGACGTATGATGTGAATGTCATATTTCCAGGCCTTATTTAAGCAATTTCCTTACTAATAATATATAACTTTAAGTATAATATCAATAAAAAAAGAAATGATATTTATCTATTGAAAAAAAAAAACAAACTATTTTAGCTAACTTTATTTTAGCATCTATCTTTTTTTCTAATTTGTTTATATCAACTTATACTTTATGAATAGGTTTACATATCAAGCATAATTGATTCTAAGGGTATATTCTATTAACTGTCACTAGGGTCCTTATCATATTTTCTTTTCTGACTTATACTTTTTGTGATACTTTGGTTTTACTTCTTTATACTTTCTAGTAAATGCTTCAAAAGTTATTTCTATAGTTAATATACATTACTAAATCTGAAGACTATCAGGCCTAATGAGACATAACTCCTAAATTTTTTAATAAATACTTTATAAAACTCTTAATTGATATTGGCTGCCAAATCTAGGAATACAAATATTAAACAAAATACAATTCTTGTAAAGTAGCTCAAGCAGTATTTTACATAAGGATTTTAATAATTCTTTTTAATTTTGTATTGGATTCTCAAGTTTATATTAAATTTAATAGATAAAATATATCTTACTATTATTTTTAATAGTATTTCAAACCTCATGCAATTTCTTGTGATTCTGTTTAATTTCAATTTTCAAAATCATAGTTTTATATAATTATATTTATATAGTGATTCTCTTCAAAGTTGCTTAATCAAGTTAACAGATTTTTTTTTATAATGTAAACTATAGAAAAGAAAAATGGCCTATATAGAAATTGAAAATATATTAAACATAATCTTGATTATTATAATATTAATCAGATAATTAATACATTACAATATCTAAATTAAAAATCACAATCTTTACATTTACTGGATCAGTATATAAATCAACTTTATATAAAAAACATCTATAACAGATTATAATATCAAATACTATGTAGGTTTTATTCAATTATCTTTATATGGAGTTGAACCAATATCTTGTGATCTGACTTGTGAAGTATTAACTATTGCAATATAGACCTACAGGTTAACAATAGCTATCTTTTTTTTTTTTGAAAAAAACAAATGACTATTATGCTTTATTATATTATTATATCTTCACTTGCAAAACAAGATATAATATCAATAGCATGACATATATCTTTCTTTGCTAGAAAGAGTTTAATGCAAAGCTTTTATAAGAGGCCCAACCCCTATGCTCTTTTGGTATCATTTAAGAAATATAGAAAAAAAAAATTCAAAAATCTATATTATTATCTTAAATGGTATCTAATTACTTAAAAATAAATGAATACTTAATTACATGAAGGCATTGCAGCCAATCTATACAGGTTGGATTCCAAGTCATGATTAGGATTGGTACACCTGCTTTTCAAATATAGCTTGATATACAGCAAGCAGAATAATGTTGAAGGTGGTGGAAAGTAAATATCTTTTTGCATGAAGGCACTATAGTCACTTTATATAGGTTTGCCTTCAAGTTACAAAAAGAATTTGGTGCACCCATGCTTCAAGTGTGGTGGAAGTGTCCTATAGATGGAGTTTATATTGATTTTTTTAATAGTATCAGAACCTAACCTTGTACAATAGACCTATATTGTTTGAGAGGAGATAAGCAAGGAACTTCTGTTATTATTATTAACTTATTTTTGGAAATAATTAGAATTTCTGATTGTTACATATTATCTTATTAAGTTCTTTAATTATCAGTATAACACCTGCAACTAATCTAGCTTATTGTTAGTTATATTGACATTGGCTATCATTTTACTCTGGATACTGTAGAGTACAATTCCTTGAGTACTTTCAGATAATAATAGTTATACAGAGGTTTCTTAAGTATATTTAGTCAAATTGTTGATTAATAAACAATGTCAAATTTGATAATAATAACTATATCAATCTTTTGGAAGAAATAAACTATTCATTCTTTTTCTGAGAAACCATGGAAAAAAAAAATTTTCTAAAGCCCACATCCTAAGAAAAGTTATTGCTTCTTAATATAATCCTTGAGAAGAGGGAATTAATTGATCAGAGAAGTGATGTTATGGAGATGGAATTTTCAAAAAAGAAAGAAGGCTAAAGAGAAAAACCTTCAGAAAAAAGAAAAACTTAGTTTTGGCAGAAAAAAAGAAAAAAGAAAAAAGAAAAGGTATAAAATATAAAAAAAGTATATAAAAGAGAGAAGAGAAGATAAAGAAAGGGAAATAAAGAGATATGAAAAGGGAACATAAAGAGAGGGAAAGGAAAAGACAAAAAAAAAAGTGAGCAATTCAAAAATTTCTTAAAAAAGAAATTTTCAAGTGTAGAAAGGAGGTGGGAAAAAGTTTTTAACAATAACTATTTTTTTTTTTTTTTGAAAAAAGCAAATGGCTATCACACTTTATTATATTTATTATACTTTCACTTGCAAAGCAAGGTACAATACTTTAAGCAAGTATTAAATTAAAATAATCTTAAACTAAAGTATTTTTTATATTACAGATTATTTATTATATTAATTGCAATTATAAATTTTTATTGTAATTAAATCAAAAGTTTTTTTTTATATAATTTTTTTTACTTCAATCTGTTTTTTAACATGTGATTATCAAGAAAACTAAAGATTTTATTTTTATACAATTTAATTAAATTTAATTAAAATTCGGATAATTGAATATAATATATATTGTATAAGATAACCAATAAATTTATATATAAATAGTTTTTAAGAAAAATTAAGTACAATATAAGTAAAATATTTAATAAATTCATATATAAAAAATATTTATATATTTTTGTTTCCTGTGGATATTAAACTAAGAACATATATTTGAATATTTGAAAATACTATTTACTGTACTATTAATTTATATATTTTTAATATATAATTATTAATATTATAATTTTAATAAAAAGTTTATTATAATATTATATTATAAATAATAAATTAATTACAATAATTTGAATTTTATTAGATGGTTCTAAACTTTTGGCCAGGAAGTATATATAAAAAATTGCTTTTTTAATAGTAATATGAATACATATATAGTTATAATTATAAAATTATATTAAAATAATTTATTATAGACAAGTGTTTATAAAATCATATTTTTTACTTATGGATTAATTAATTTAATATATTGAACTTGAAAATAGTAATAATCTTCTATCACGTGGTAGCATAATGGATTTTCGAAGATTTCCTTTTAGAGGGAATAGTTCACGGAGATTGATTGGTCATAATTTTAGTTATTTTTAGGCGGAGTTGATGGAACAGGAGTAGCCACAAGCGAAACCTGTTTAAATAAATTCTTTATAATAGAATTTCTTCAAAAATATTACTTTAAACTATACAAGAGTGCTATAGTGGAAAATCGTAGTACCAATTAAACGACAATGTCGAATCAACAAACGTTAGTATGATTCCTGAGTGGAATGCCTTTTTATTTATAACTCTTTACAATAATCAGTAATTGCTTGTTTTAATTTTTCGTTTACGACAATAATAACTTTTTCATAAATTTAAATTCATAAAGGAAAATACGCTTAACAGGTGCATGAAAGGGTCTCTTGTCGTAAATTGCAGTTCACCAGATGACATAAGTATATTGATTTTTAATATTTTTACATTTACTTAGTCATTGCGGCAGATGGCCTATATAAGAGAGATGTGTTTCGTATGTAATTTCAGAATATGTCACTTTACAAGATTTAACTTGCGTGTAGTCTAAACTGTTTTCAATTGCGTCCGCTTAATAGGATTTCCGGATCCTTTTGCAGTTGTTACCGTTGATGGAGAACAAACACACACCACTTCCGTAATTAAGAGGAGCTTGAATCCATACTGGAATGAAAGCTTTGATATGTAAGCAGATCATAAATTGCTAATTTTTTTCATGTAAAGATATTAATAATTTATGAATTTACAGACTAGTAACGGGTCAGAGTGTAATTGCCGTTCAAATTTTTGATCAAAAAAAATTCAAGAAGAAAGATCAGGGATTTTTAGGTGTAATTAATATCCAAATAAGCGAGGTGTTTGATGATCTTAACATCGGAGGTGATGGTAAGTGAAAATGAATTGAAGTTTCACATTTTTTATACCACCTCTTCCGATTCACTATATTCTTATCTACAAATCTATTAGAAATGTTGACAAAAGATTTAAAAAAGTCAAATGCAAATGAAGTGGTACACGGAAGACTTATCGTTAACCTGTCCACAAATGTAAATGTTCCCCCTTCTCATCCCGGAGTGAGAGACAATTTGGCATCCACAAATCTAGGCGTACCTTCTTCCCATCCTGGGGTAAGAGATACAAATAGCATCAATACTCCTCCTTCCGATTCCTCTCTTAGTTCAAATCAAAGAGCGGAAAACTCACGACCTCAAAGCATGAGTAGCTCAACTCCTACAGTGGGAACTAGTTCGCAAAACATTCCTGTGGCGGGACCTAGCGTAGCGTCTGGGAGCAGTTCCAGTGCGCGTACATTTGGTGCCTTCGAAGATCAATATGGACCGTTACCACCTGGGTAAATTTCACAATTTAAAAATTTTTACTTGTTTTTTTATAAAAAAAACTTCATATTAATGAATTAATGTAATATAACAATTTAGTTGGGAACGTCGTATTGATCATCTTGGTCGTACTTATTATGTCGATCATAATACACGTACAACTACTTGGACCAGACCATCAATGACTGCAACGGCTACTCAGCGGATGCAAGAGCAACAAAATATAACAGAATTGGAACGTCGTCGACATAATAATCGAACACTTCCCGAGGCTGGTAACAGCTCTTCAACATCTGTTTCAAGTGAAGCATCCACAAGCAGTGCTCCTACAAATGGTTTGCTACCTGTTGGACAAGTTGGAACTACGACGGCTGGTCACGGTCCGTTGCCTTCCGGATGGGGTATGCAAATAAAAAAGGAATATAGTTTTATTCATTTATTTTTTGTTTGTTAATGTGTTTTTTTTTTTTAAAAAAAAAAAAATGATACGAAAGAACAAAGGACAACGCCTGAAGGTCGACCATATTTTGTTGATCACAATACCAGGACAACAACTTGGGTGGATCCTCGTCGACAACAGTTTATTAGGATGTACGCAGGAAATCAAAATAATGTTACTATTCAGCAGCAACCAGTATCTCAATTAGGTCCACTGCCGTCTGGATGGGAAATGCGGTTGACAAATACGGCTAGAGTGTACTTCGTAGATCATAATACAAAAACAACCACTTGGGACGATCCACGATTACCTAGTAGTTTAGAGTATGTGGATTTTTTTTTGGAAATTGTACTTGAATCTTTTCAACGAATCTTTATTTATTTATTTATTTATTTATTTAATCAGTCAAAATGTGCCTCAATACAAACGAGATTTTCGTAGGAAGCTCATATATTTTAGATCACAACCAGCACTCCGACCTGTTCCTGGTCAGTGTCACATTAAAATTCGACGAAATTTTATTTTTGAAGATGCCTACTCGGAAATCATGCGACAACAACCTCAGGATTTAAAAAAACGCCTAATGATCAAATTTGATGGAGAGGACGGATTAGACTATGGTGGCTTATCGAGGTATTTTGTGATAAAGCTTTTTTGAACTTTTTCTATTTCTTACACGAGTCATTGACGAATTTAAACAACCCATTAGGGAATTCTTCTTTCTTCTTTCTCATGAAATGTTCAATCCTTTTTATTGTCTTTTCGAATATTCCGCACATGATAATTATACTCTCCAAATCAATCCTCATTCGGGGATCAATCCTGAACATCTTAACTACTTTAAATTCATTGGGAGAGTTGTCGGGCTTGCCATTTTTCATCGTCGGTTTTTAGATGCCTTTTTCATTAGATCATTCTACAAAATGATCCTAAAGAAAAAGGTTGGCCTGCCGGACATGGAAAGTGTAGACGCAGATTTTTATAGAAGTTTGACTTGGGCCCTGTGAGTGTGTTATTCGTTTCGATAGTGTTTATTTTACCTATCTATTTATTTTCAATTTTTATATATTTCAATATTTCAGGGATAATGACATTACAGATGTTTTGGATTTAACATTCTCGACTGAAGATGATCGGTTCGGTGAAGTGGTAACGGTTGACTTAAAAGAAAATGGTCGGAATATCCCGGTGGAAGAAGAAAATAAAAAGGAATACATTGAGTACGTATTAAGAGTTCTGACTGGTTTTTATAAGAAATTTTTTTATTTCAATTGATAAATTTACCTTACGGTTGCTTAGTCTTATTACCGAATGGCGCATTTCTAAGCGTATCGAAGAACAGTTTAAGAGCTTTATGGAAGGATTTAATCAGCTTATACCGCAGGATTTGATTGCTGTATTTGATGAGCGTGAATTAGAGGTTAGAGAAAAAAAATTTTTTAAAAAAATTGAAACAAAAATAGTTCAATATGAGTCTCGTACTAGTCCGTTAATAAAATCGCTACGCAGGAAAAATCCATGGCATATTTGGACCTGGAAATACCATGATTGAAACAAATTATCCATTATAATTCCAGTTACTTATTGGAGGTATCGCTGAAATTGACGTCGATGATTGGAAAAAACATACCGATTACCGAGGGTATACGGAATCAGACGATGTTATACAATGGTTCTGGAAGGTTTGTGTATCCGGATTTTATTGTTATAGGTCTTATGGCAAATATTCATTTTTTTTTTTGACTTCTTTCAACTCTAGTGTGTAAAGTCATGGGACTCCGAAAAGAAATCTCGGTTACTACAATTCACTACCGGTACATCTCGCCTCCCTGTCAACGGCTTCAAAGATCTGCAAGGTAGCGATGGACCTCGGCGGTTTACTATAGAGAAAGCGGGCGATGTGTCTCAATTGCCGAAAAGTCATACTTGGTAAGCCCGCGTTTTTTTTTCTTAAGCTTTTTTGAATAACTTACTCATAGTGTTCCTTTGACATAGTTTTAATCGTATTGACCTGCCACAATACAAGACATATGAAACGTAAGTAATTTAAAAATTCACGGATCTATTGAATTTTTTCATGCATACTTATTCCTCATAATTTTTAAATATTATAGGTTGGTATCTAAGTTGACAGTAGCGGTAGAAGAAACTATGGGATTCGGACAAGAATAAAGATGCTTTAAGCGTGACCTTGTTCTTTAGAGTGTGCTATACATTTTCTTTCGTAAAGTACGGAGAGTATCTGCTTCATTGAATAAAGTTCTCGATACTTCGAATTTATTATTTTAATATACTAATCGTTCTTCTTCATTCACCTTGAATGTGATTCCGAACTTTAGTCATTTGCAAAAATTTTTTTAGCTTTCGTAATTTCCTCACTTTCATATTCTTCCACTATTTTAACTTTATATATCACTTTTTCTTTCATTCAATTTCATTTTTTTTTTTTTTTTTGGTACACAGGCTATATAGTATTTAGTTCCTAAAAATTTCGGTGAACAAAAACATCACTTTCTATCCCCTTGGAATTTGATTCATTTAGTAATTTGATCATGGTGTGCGTGTATAGTATTACTATCACTATACTAAAAAAATTCTATTTATCCGCGATATCATACCTTTGCAAGTAATGCTCAGCGAGGTCTTCGTGGTTTTGCATGTTGTGTATCTGGTCAATAACTTGACATTTTTTAATCAAAAAAAAAATATTTTTTTTCGGATTTTTATTGTAATTTATTCATTTTAGATTAAAAGTATAAACAAATATTTTAGTATATTTCCGATGAGATTACTCCCAGCAGTCATTTTTAACAATGTCAGTATATAGAATTGAGGCATGTATTAAAATAAATAATCTGTTCGAAAGTTGACAAAATAATTTTATATTGATGTTTACATGCTTAGTAGGTTTGGCAAATGGTTCACTACATTAATTTCTAAAACAACTTTTAACTAGATTACAGAAGCTTTCAGACATTTCGTGCATGAGTTTTTTAGCATTCTATTCAACTTATTAAAATTTTCTAATTTTTTTTCACTCACTTCAACTCACGATTTGCTGAACAATTATATTATAGCGTGAAGGTGAGTAGCTTGTTTCTAAAATTGTTTGGAGTAGAAAAATTTTCATCATGAAATTGAAAGTGTTATAGGTGTTTTTGCTTGCGTCAAGTAATTATTGATTTGTTTGTATAATGGAAAGATTCTTAACTAAGGTGGTTGTCAACCTATCTACATCTGAAAATTATTTAAATAAAGATATCAAATCCATCATCCTCATCTTCGTAATTTCTTGTTTACTTAGTTTTTCTGATAGTGTCAATTCCGCAAGTTGAAGTTTGCGCTCCTGTTTTTTTAGAATGAATTCTTCTACGGAATTCTATTTAAAACGGAAATCTATTAATGTCGAGAAAAATTATTTATTTATAGATAAAAATTGTAAGTTGGCCTACCCGAATGATGAATCTGACGGTATCTACTGCACAAGTCTGACCTAAACGATGAATTCTGTCGATCGCCTGATTTTCTGCCGATGGGTTCCTGTGAAATAGTTACATTAAAGGTAAACGAAAAAAATTTGATTTATGAAAAATAACCTAATTTTACCAAGAAGGATCCATGAGGTACACCCGTTGTGCAACAGTTAGATTCAACCTACATAGGTAAAATGTCAGATTAACAAGACCTTGATCGGTGAAATTGATCGGTTCTTACCCAACACCTCCAGCTTTCAGTGAAATGAGAATCACGCTGACATCATCCTGTTTCCTGAAATTTTCCATGTTCTGGGTACGCTCAGCACGGGCCATGGTGCCATCCAGTCGGGCAAAAGTTATTTTATTTTCAAGCAAAGCGTCCTTAATCAAAATAATTATTTTAATATCAGTTGTATATTTCCAGAACATGGTGTCATGTCAGAAAAGTGAAAGCTTCCACGCAAACCTCAATTAAATCCAACATTCTAGTCCATTGCGAGAACACAACACTTTTAATTCCATCAATTTTCGCCTGAATCAAGTCCTCAACCAAAGCCTTAACCTTGGTGCTATGTAAATTCTTATCTGTTTTGACCCTCGAATTATCATTCTCATATTCCTTCGAATCACTGACCTCAATAATATCCGACGGCTCTAAGCTCAGTCCACATGAAGGACAAGTAATTGTTCCTTGCAAGTTTCGTAAATCAGCAGTTGTTTTATCAACCTCGGAATTTACCACATAACCCATAACCTTTGTAGCACATTCCATACAAAACAAATGTTCACACTTCGTCATAATAGATTTATAGGCTAAATCCTGCATGCAAGACCCACATTGGTCTATCCCGCTTTCTCTAACAAGGTTGAGTATCGTCATTGCCCTTGAATAAGTCAAGCCATCGGTAGCTTTTTCCTCCTCGAGATCGTTCTGCAATTCAGAATCCTTGATTAAAGCAAAATGAGCGCATATCTGGCGCATTTTCAACAAAGATTGTAAAAAGTTCACATAGTGCTGCATTATGTTATTTCCTTCTAATCTCTTGAATTGTTCAGCTTGGAGGCGGTGCGTTTTTTCATATAGTTTACGTTCGTATTCATTCAATTCGAGATATCGTATGTGATCATTTCTTGGCGGCAAAGAGAGTAAAGACTTCCCATTAAGCATTTTTGTCCGCCGAAGGGTAATACATTTCATTAGCGTTTGTAGTCGACTTATACCAACAGGGTCAAATGACCTGATTGGACGTAATATATAACTAGTCCAATTTTCTTTAGTATTAAAAGGAACCATGCGTAAGAATTTAACAAGAGCGAAAAGGTCATCCGCCCTGAACAATGAGATCAAATATCAAAAATGATTGATACATGTAGTTGACCAATAGCACGAAAATTGACCAAGAAGGATTTACTTGTTTTGAATTGGAGTCCCCGTTAAACACCACCGACGCTCGGCCTTTAAGGAACATGCAGCTTTACTCTGCACTGTAGTCACGTCCTTAATAATGTGTGCCTCATCTAACACAACACGAAACCAATGGATCCTCTGTAAAGCGCTAGGTATCTGACTCTTTGTTTCCCTGCTGAACTCGGTTCCGGACACATTGTACGTTGTGATTACAATGTCGTAATCTACCAACAAAGAAGGATCGGAAACACGTGCTCCTCCGTGGTACACATAAAATCTCAGGGAACCTTGCTGAACATGACTAATCACTTGATCCTCCCAATTTGATACAGTTGACAGAGGACATACAATTAGGGTGCCCCTAGATTTTATTGGAGAGTCCGATTTAGACTGTACGGAGATGTTTGCAGGACTTTGATCGTTCAAAATCCCACATAAATCATGAGTATTTGGACCGTTCGATTGTTCGAAGATGTGCTCCGTGGACTTTTTAGAAAAATCAATGGCTTCTTTTTGGGTGCCAAGAATCAATGCAATAATCTGTATGGTCTTGCCGAGTCCCATCTAGTAATTTAGACGATTTATTATGCATGTGCAAAAAGATATAAAAAACCAAGATATGTTCAACAGGAATGCACCAAGCCGGTACAAGATGTCAAGCGATACCTTGGCACATTTCCATTGAACGGAACGTGTAAACTTATCTACTTAACTATCTTATATACTCACATCGTCAGCAATAATGCCGCCTCTCATCTGAACAGGCTTTTTTTCCATCTCATCATTTGTAACCACATTATAATATACTGTATGACGACCAGCACTCGTTCTGGCACGCCAAAGAGAAGTCAAGGCATTGGTCTCATCGTTGGTAAAATCATTGTATTTTTCTCGTTCCATGAGGAAATATAATGCTTGCTTTTGATGCTTATATAAAGGTGTTATTAGGCGAGAATCTAAAAACAATAAAGGTTATACCTCAACGTCAACAATAAATGAAAATAGGGAGTCACTAAATCCTTCTTGCCAGGTTGTTGCTCCGGAATATTCTCGGCGTTCATCAATGAATTGAAAACCTTGTCAATTTGGTTCTTTGTTTCCTCTAACGACCTAGTGGTGGTCATTCCTGAACCTCCGTGATAATCTTTGTAAGAATAAGGCAAATTTTTTTTATTAAAATGAGAGCCACCAGGGAGTGAGTTGTGAGGATTCAAATATCGGGTGGTCCCATCGAACACAGGAGGTTTAGACAAGAACACGCTTCGCTCATACAAATGTGTGCTCACGATCTCGGTGTTCCTAGGAGGACCATAAATAATAATTTTAAGGGGCATCATCATTCCCTACAATGTATATGCAGATTAATATATGTATACATGTAATTCAGTGGGAAACACATTTCCAGATGAGGTTTACCGTAGGAGAGTTCCTAATGAAGGCCTCCGTCCAAATAAGATTTTCATCCATCAACGGTGCCAACACATTGGCAATTTCCTGTTTAACCACTCCAAACTAATGAGTCGAAAGAAAATAATTAGAACATAATGAATAGATGAATTTTCTAAAAAGAATATATTAAAAAAAAAAATTTTTTTTTGAATGCAACCCACAAACTCACCAATTCGCCGTTTTTAGCCACCCGAATTATGGCTGAAATTCAAATCCAAGTTCATTATTGCATTCAAGGTGTTCCAAAATAGCGATCAAAATTGTGTTAACTTATATTGACCTTGGTTTTTTGATGTAACGCCATCCCTTTTCAATTGTACCACTTCTTCTTCTTGGTTGCTACTTTGCCTTTGGTATAGAATCAATGCTAAGGTCTCTATCATTCCCCAACATAGATTTCTATTCGTCTCATCCTCATTGATTACACAATCATTATCATCATCATCACTCTCGGTCAAATCAATGATAACACTTTTTGGTGGTGCACTGGTTTCCGGAACTGACAAGTGCCGTGTCTGTAACCGAGGAATGCTGCCTGTTGAGGGTAGACATTTAGCTTGAAGCGAAACAGCGACGGGATTGATAATTTGTTCAGTTTTATAGCCTGGTGACATGAAAATGCAATGTTGTTGAAAATTCGACACAAAGGGGGGTAAACCTCCGCTTGAAAGCAAATTCCGTGCCTCGTTGTTAACGAGTTCCCGATTGAATTTTGCGGTGCTATGTTCATCGTTGCATGAAGGCCTTGGAGAAACAGTGAACACTTCAGGGCGAGGATATAAAACCTGCTGAGGATCTCTATCATAGTTTTGAGCCTTAAGGAACGACAAAGGCATTGTATTCTCATAATCGTTGTCTGCACCTTGTTCGAGTCTGGTTCTTTTCATGGGTCTCACGTCTGACGCTAGCGATGACTGATCAACTTTGACCCCCACGTATCGCTGCTTCTTCATTCTGTCCTCTTTTGTCATATTATTGTTATTACGATACCAAATTACGGATAACCCCTCAGTAATAAAGAATGTAAGTCACGGGTGATCTTAGTGTAAAACCGTTTTTACAATTCTGGTAGAAACTATGAAACAGAATGACCTCATTTTTTTAGTTCCCATCAAAGTATGATAAATAAGGAAATTTCAATTTTGTATTTTTCTTTTTGAAAAAATGTCAAATCGAGGCGGACGAGGTAGCAATTGCTACAAGTGTGGTGAACGTAAATAATAACACTGTGTGAATAATTATTTTTTATTTATTACTTTGTCGAATATTCAACTTTCGCGTACTCTTTCAGCTGGACATTTGGCTCGAGATTGCTCGCAATCAAATGCTGTTTGGTAAGTTGTCAGCCTCAAAACTAAGTATACCTGAACACTCCATTTCGAAACTTTAATCCTAAATGAACTCTTAGCTATAACTGTGGGTATGTGTACAATTTTCTCTCTCAAGTGAGCGGACGAGCACGTAACTTCTTGAGCTTACGTAACGTTTACAACTAATAATAGTAATGAAGGACATTTCAGGTAAGACCAATTTAGAAAATGTGAACTTAATGGTCCAGAATTAACCTTGCAGTAAAACTCAGTCGTGACTGCAAAGAAACTCAAAAAGAAAAGAAATGTTATTCTTGTGGAGCATCTGGACATTTGGTATGTCAAATAATAAAATGTTTTCTGGTTTTTTGAGCTTTTATGGTCACCAGAAATAAATAATTTTTCCTATATTCAAGAGTCGCGACTGTTATTCGGGAACGTCAAGTGAATGCTACAAGGTTCGGGATCTGATGAATTTACTATCTTGATAACCTTATTCTTTATCAATTAAAATGGTTTCACTTTATCTAGTGTGGCAATGTACGTTACAAAGAATATACTTCACCTGTTCGCCTTTAATTTTTCGCGATACTGAACTCGAAACTTTCGTAGAGAGGACACACGTCTCGGAATTGCGATGCTGACGACATGTACGGAGATAATCACAAATCGGACTATCGTAGCACACGCGGGTCTAATCCTGAATGCTACAAAGTAGGTAGATAATTTTTTTTGTGTTAATCCATAATTACATATACCATTGTTGATATCGTTTCAATATGTACAGTGCGGAAAGGTACCTTTATATCGTGCGTTTCTTTTCTTGGAACGATTTTAATGTATATTGCTCTTAAAAAAATTCTTCATAAAAAAAAGTCAGGACACATAGCTCGTAATTGTGAAAATTATAGTGAAGAAGAATGTTATAGAGTATGTAATGTGATATAATATTTTTTTGAAGTTTTGATTAATGAGATATTTTTCGCTCTCTTCTTGATCTGATCGTATGTTTATCTCTCTATAGTGCGGGAAGGTACAAAGTAAAATTTGGATAACCATCTTGGAAGTTTCGATATTTATAATTATTATTTGTAGGTTGGTCATATCTCCCGCAATTGCGATATGAACGACCGTTCTGGAGATGATTACTCGCGCAATAATTCTTGTCACAAGGCTTGTTAATGACTTAATATATTTCTTGTGCACCAACTGATCATATAACTAAATTTCACCAAACTTCTTTATGACACGAACTATATAGTGTGGAAAGGTTAGTATGATGATGATGATCCTTGGAGATTTCAAGTAATCTAATTATGTCGATCCTTTTAAATTACCAGGCGGGTCATATTGCGCGTTATTGCAGAAGTGAGGATTACAATGCTGGAAAAGCTTGCTACATCTGTGGGGGTATGTCAAAAGTTGATTATTATCATATTAAAAGACTAGGCAATTTACTAAAATTAACCCACACTATCATAGGCTACGGTCATCTTCAACGGCAAGTTCAAGTCAATAAATCATATACTATATATATTGACGATCACTTATTAATTACATGTGCATTTTTTTTTAGTGATTGTTCGAGATCTCAGAAATGCTTCAATTGTGGTCAACACGGGCACCGAAGCCGAGATTGCAATCAGGCACAAGGCGCCAAAGTTTGTTATAATTGCCAACAGGTGGGCTCCATTTCCATTTTGAATGTTTCTTTTTTTCCATTCATTGCTCATCAAGAATATTGTGATATCCAACAGGAAGGTCATATCCGTAAAGAATGTCCAGAAGTTAGCGCATGATGTCGAAAATTTATAATTAGACGTCAATCTCGCATTCTGTCAATATTTAAGGAAAAGAATATGAGAAGTCATTTTTGTACTAAAAATTTGTTATTTTGTATTAAATAGTGTAAACATCATTAATGCGTGCAAGCATTTGCTAAAGCAATAAAATTTATTAAAATTTGGTCAGGATCTAATTAGTTTAATTAATATTCTTATTTCTCGGTCACATATCCTTTTCCCTTATATCCTTCAGAAGATATACCAGATATGGGATTGATATTTTGCTGAAGCAACTTTTCATTTGTAGCTTCTTGCCATTCTTTGGTTAGGGACACCGGTTTTTCGGGGACTAAATATGAATAATAATATAAGTAAAAACATGTATTCTTCTAGTAATAATGATTGAATGATACATGTTCATGCACATACCTGCTTTCCGGGTCATGTAAAAGATCCCATAAGAGACAGCAACAATACCAGAAACTGCAGCAATCATCTTGCTCACATGGCCTGGTTTTGTCAGTGGCTCTCTTGGACCGTGGGCGCCAAAAGAAATATAGTATGCTGGATAAATTTTCGAATTAGAGATTGTCAAAGGCGTCTAGAACTACAAGTAATAAAATATCAACTCTATGTACCTGCTTTTTTTTCTTCGACAGATATCTTATTCCAATCTTGTTTTTGGAGTTCTTCAAGCTGCTTTGAAATGCTACTTTGTTCATCAACAGAAAGTGACTTCCATTTTTTTTCTATATCCGAAATTACGGGAACTGAAGTTGCGACATTCCTGCAAGTAACCTTTCTCAAGGCAATCGGATTGAAACGATTGATACGACCAACACGAAACATTATTTCACAAGACGAATGAAAGCAATCAATGCCGATCAGGTGTTACATGACAAAAATTCTTTAATCTCGTGTAACTGTAATCTAAAACTTTTTTTTTTACTGCATTGTCAATCATTACAGAGATCGCGCCACAATCACAGGAATATCTCTTCTTTTTTTTAAAAAAAAATGTCTTCCAAGAGGACAAAGGTGCGTAATATTATTACAAAAAAGGTCTATCCCAGAGGTTACTGATACTTACCTTTTCAAATCAGGGTGTAACCGTAGTTTATCCTATAGTTTATGGAAATGTTGCAACGTTACTTCCTCAGAAAAAAGTTCCAGATTCTGATCATACGCACAAATGGACTGTTTCAGTAAGAGGAATTAACGGATCCGACATAAGTCATTTCGTTAAAAAAGTCACTTTTAAGTTACACGAAACCTATTCAAATCCCCAAAGAGGTATTTATTTGATTTCTTCTTTAGGTGCATTTACAAGTGCTTAATTAATCTCTATCTTTTCTTTTATAGTCGTCGAACAACCGCCGTTTGAAATTACGGAAACAGGCTGGGGGGAATTTGAACTTTCAATAAAACTTCAGTTTGTTGAACCTGGCGAAAAGCATGTGTCTTTATATCATAACCTCCGCCTTCATCCATACGAAGAAGATGGTTCAATTTCAACCGTGAACAAAAATAAACCAGTTCAAAGTTTTCAATATGATGAATTAGTACGTAAAGTCTTTTTATTATTATCGTGTATTGGATAATTTTTTAGTCATTGATCATTTAATTTATAAATTCATAGGTATTCACTGATCCGTCAGAAGCGTTGTATCAAATACTGACGCAACATCCGATACCAACTCTTCCACTCAGAACTTCTCCGAATATACCTTACAGTTCAGTTTAAAAAATGGTTTTATATACTATAGTTCTTCACAATTTAAACTCAATGTTTTTGTTTTATATTTATTTTATAGGTCTGCAGGCAGAACAAGAGGAACTTCGCAAGATCGATGAGGCTTACAGAAAAGTTCAAGAACAAGTGGTGACATATAAAAATAAACTGGAGAAGATCACAAAAGAACTTGATGACGTCAAAGGAAATTTAGAACAACACAAAAAATAGTTCGAGCGATTCGCATAATTGATAGGATTTAATGGTTAAGAGTTTGCAAAAACTGTAAGTAACTTGTTTAATTTCATTAAAGATCACATAAACATGTCGTTGTAACCCTAAAATTTTATTTTTTAAAATTAGATCATTAATGACTCCTAATCAAAAAAATGGAGGAAGTTACTTACCGGAGGTGGTAATTCATCATTATTCGGTTCACCACTGCCCAGATTTTAATAATAAATTTTAATATACTGAAGTCGAGGTGAACATAATAATAGTAAACTTTTTTTACCTTGGAAATCTACCACCACCACGGCCTGATAAAGGACCGAACGGTCCAACAGGATCGTACCTTGCACCAGGCGGGACAGCTCCGCTAAAAAAAAAAAAGGTTTTGCAAATTCAATGGAAATGAAAAACAGGCATTTTAATGGACAATTTAGATGAGCTCATTTAAACCTAGGTAGAAATTGCGGTCCACCACGAATGCCGCCACTGTTTCGATCCGGGACTCGTGGATCAAATATCGGATGATCAGGTCCCATAATCGATCCACCACCTCGACTAGGACCACCAAAAGGTTGAATACCGCCGCCGCCGAATCTAATTTAGATATATAATCACTTGAATATTAAAAAAAAAAAAAAATTAAGCTAAATGAAGCAGGACATCACAAAGACCTTGGCGGCCCCAAAATTGGATTTGAACCAAGTGGATCAAGGTCGTTTCGTCCAACACTCAGAGGATTATAACTAATTTGTATTTGTGTAAAAAAAATTGAAATAAACTATCAACTTCAATATAATAAGATTTTCAAAAGCAACTTATAGACTGTTATTACTTTAATGGTTCATCGCCACCATAAGGATCGCCAAAAATAGGTGGCTGGAAGTGCTGAGGTCGACGTAAAGGAATGCGCAGTGGATCGTTTGTATCATGCTGTGGGTATCTGTCGTTATACCGACTAGTAGTTGTCGCACTATACTTGCATCAATAAAAAAAATATAGAATGAACAATAACAATGCGTGGAATACACACGTTGACCTCGTTTCCTCATAGCCTGGTTTGAACAAGTTCGGTATCAATTTCTGAACTATGTTAATTTTGTAAAGGCTGACCAAATCCTTGATGCGATTTTTTGATATAAAAATGTTCACGAGCTGCTCGGAATTTTGATTGTTGACTATATAGGGAAAAGCGGAAACGGGGGTATAATCTCTCGTGACCAATTCAAGAGAGGTTGGTTTAATAGAAGTTTCTTCATTCTCCTATATAAAATTGATATCAATTTAAAAACTTGAACACGGACATAATTTAATTATGGGCTTCCTACCTCAATTCCCATTGCATGGACCATAAAGTTATTGCCCAACGAAATGCATTTGATTAAAAATGTTATCGAAGATTGATTGTGCTTGTAACGAAATGCGTATAATTGTGGTCCATGTAAATTCCATGTTTCCGGAAGTCCTATTATATTACCCTCACTGTCTCTATTTATATTATCCCCTGAAATGTTTAACTTTGTGTAAATTCGTGTCGTTTAATATAAAACTTCGTGACTAAATAAATAAAAGTAAAGAATATACCAGGTTCGTCCCTTTCGCCAAGTCCGACCAGTCGAAAACCCAAGGAATGCATTATAGTATGAAACATGGCCGCCAAAGCATCCTGACCGGATCGAAGTTGAACAGTTTCCAGGGTCTCTTGTTTGGCATTCGTAAGTTG
This sequence comes from Acaulospora morrowiae, assembly GCA_910591835.1. Lineage (NCBI taxonomy): Eukaryota > Fungi > Glomeromycota > Glomeromycetes > Diversisporales > Acaulosporaceae > Acaulospora > Acaulospora morrowiae. The sequence continues at coordinate 596 of CAJVPV010000491.1, read as the reverse complement.
AATACTTTCAAGTGTTGATAATAACACTTCCGGATCAAGAGGATTGTTTGTGCCTTGATTGTCCTGAGACATTTTATATGAATTTTTGCAAAATAAAAAAAGCGAAAACGTAGCAGAAAAAGCGTAATTGTAGGAAATTGGTTACACTTACGTATTGTAAAATTGCGTCATAGAGTGAACTTAGTAATTTATATGGTGCGAATGGCTTTAAATTTCCAATCACATGATTTTCGCTTTTTTGAATAAAATCAGATGATATAATCAACTAGCTAGGCCTTGCCTAACATATTTCCAAAGCGATCATCGATTCTAGAATCATCTTCTTGAATTTGATTGGCTCTTACAGATACTTTTCAACTAAATTTTATAATATTGATTATGATTAATATACTATACATACAAATAGATAATACAAAATCTAGACCTATGGGTTTATAGCATAGTGATTAGTACTGTTGGCGTAAAAATCCGGCAAGTCTGTCGCTTGAGCGTGCCTCCCGTCGTGTAACAATGGAGCGCGTCTTCTACTCAAAAGAGGTGTGTGTATTTGGTCCGAGCCGTTGGGTAGCACTACAGATCAATCGGTAGATCCGGGG